>JAZHYW010045178.1:0-240422 GCA_037355805.1 Ixodes ricinus | reverse complement strand
AAAATACGCGAGCTCGTTGAGCACTCCAGAGACTCCGGTAGCCATGTTTGTTGTCGTTTCAAACTAAAGCGGAAGAATCAATCTCAGAATAATTGTGAAAACAATAATGACTCTATTTATGTTATTTGTTTCTCCAACACAAAAAAAGCTCGATTAAAGTATTATTACGGCAAGAGATACAATTTTAGAACCAACCTTTCACACGTCAATGATCTCTCCAGACAATGAGAAATGTAAGCACGGTGTGAACTACGGTGCAAGGCTTAGAGGTCTGCGACCTCCACTTTCTGCACCTAAATTGCGTCCAGCGGCGTTAATAATGCCCCTCCCTCCAACAAAAAAAAGAAAGAAAGATTTTTGTGCGAAAATTTAACGCGATAGCGTTTAGGAGTTCATGGGGCAAAAAATCTCGAGTTGGTGGGACAAAAACATTCCACAATTCAAAGCGCTCAGCTATAACGTCATGACCCTATCGACCTACAAAATGTCTCGCCTAATTAAGTGGAAAATTTTTGGGCAAAATTTAGCCGAACGTTTTCCCGCCAAATTTAGCGTAAAATGTTTCCGCCAAATTTAGCGGACAGTTTCTCGACAATTTAGCTGAAAAGTTTCCCGCCATATTTAGCGGACAATTTTCCGCTAGGTTTAGCGGGTCGATATGGTTATGATGTCCTGCGTCATGTGACGCGACGTCACATGTGACGTCATGTGACGTCACGTGTCACCTGCTGGACCACGCACATACTCTTGCACTACTTGGGAACGAGCGCGGGTTTACATGAGAAGGCTTTGCGAAGGGGACCCGATATCGCTATCGCGTTCCACTCCTCAAGGCTAAACTTGAGCGTCACCCTAGTTTTATTAGTTTAAAATACGTGTCCCATCTGGGTTCTCAAAATATATACGTTCATTTCAGTGTCCCTTTAGGAGGGCAGGGCGCAGTTTATTATGTTCATGCTTCTAGCATTGGGATTGGTCCTTCAACGTCCTTATCGGCCAATACTGCAATCTGATTGGCTGGAAACAATAATAAGATGCCAGGGACTCGCCACACCCTGCGCTTCTTAGACTCTCAATTACTATAGCATTCGCCATTTGAACTGCTCGGTCACGTGACGTAGCAGTTTCAACTTCCCTGCCTGGATGAAACTGGTCTGCTACCGCTGCTGACTGATTTCCGATCCTGTGTAGGCTATCTCCAATGCCATTATTCATTGTTAGGATCTCGGACTCATTCCGTCCCAGTCTTCGCTTTTATGATTGCTCTTGAACGGGGCTTATGAGCTTCTAAGCTTTCAATACTATAAGACGAGTCTTGATTGCACGTGTATTGTAGAACTAGAAACAGGTTTTTGGTTATTTTCGACGTAGTCGTCCGTTAAATTTACACGAACAATGTTTATGATTTTGCTCGGGGTGTAAATAAGGGCGAATTATGAAGGCGGCATGATATATAACTTGGTGAACTTTAGATGCAGTACGTTATGATTGTGCTTTAAAACATTAAATCAATAAAGATATAATAGTTATGCTTCCCAGGGTACGTGGTTTATGAATATTATTTTGTTATGTCTACCCAATTGTAGTGCCGTAACGTAAAAAAAGGCGGCATAGGTATAGAAACGGAGGGGATGTAACTCAAGCGAAGAGTCCCTTCCCCAGATTTTTAGGCCAATGGGCGGAACTTATCGTCCGCTAGACCAACCGCACTTCGGGATGGTAGGCGTGTTTGGTTTTGGTCATCTGTTGCAATGTACAACCAAATGCCCAGATGGTGTGGCTCTAGTTGAAGCGGCGTGCTCGCGGACCCGATCATTGATACATCTTCCAGTTTGGCCTACATAGCTTAATCCACATGTCATTGGGATTTCGTAAACGACGGCGGTTGTGCAATCAATGTATTTATTCCTGTGCTTGGTGTTGCACGGGTCTGTCATCGGTTGGGGTCATTGATTCTCCTGCATAATCGCGAAATTTTGTTAGGCGCTGAAAATACGACCGGAACATCATAGCGCCCAGCCACCTTCTTAAGATTATGTGAGACACCGTGCATATATGGTATCACCACCGGCCGTATGTTACTCTTTTCGCGCGATGGTTTCTGCGTCCCCTTGAACTTCTTTATCAAGCTCCCAGCCACTTCGACCAATGAGCATGCTGGGAAACCCCTTTTTTGCAGACGATCTACTTGTCTAACAAAACTATCCTGGGCGCTATGCAGGCAAGACTTTCTGAGAGAAGCCTCCATACACGAGCTCGCGATGCTCTCTTCACGAGCTTGGAGTGGCAGGAATCAAAGGGAAGGATCCCCTTCTTAGATCTAGGGGAGTACTCCCAGCAAATACGCTCACCTAGAAAACTGAGCTTGAGGTCAAGAAATTGCATAATCCCGTTGACTTATCTTAAAGCAACAGCGTTAATGAGCTCTTGTCGCAGAAAAGCCGGCCTCGGTGGCGCTACGTGAAAATCCTGATTGGTTGATGGAGTCATGACGTCACAGCCACATGACCCCTCGCGGGAATTTCAAGCAACCCACAACGCTCACGTGAAACATTACGTCACGCGTGGAATGGAAGCGATGAATATCCATGACATATAATGCAAATTAAAGGGCGCCGCATGTCTCAAGTGATATCATTTTATGAAGTAACCCAATTGCCCGAAACGATAATTGGAAACATTTTGCGCGGGATTCGAACCCACGACCCTTCGGTTGCGTGCCAGACCACTACTGACTAGGCCGCGCAAGGCACGCATGCGCGGCAAAAGAGAAGCCGATGCGAGCGGGGCCCGACAACGCTTTCGTGTTCCACTCTTAAAGGCGAAGCTTAAGCACCCTCCTATTTTTATTACCCGCCATGCATCTGCAGTCTCTGATAAAAAGGAGAATATTCTTGAATCAAAGAACTGTACACCTTCGTTAGTTCACATTAGCCAAAAAATTATTATGTTGCAAGAGTAGTAATTGTTAATGGTCTCATATTGATTGGCACATCTTCTCGAAAGAGTGCTTAATACACGTTAAGGGTCACCTAATCAGCTCAGTACACCAAGAATATATTGCAACAATATCATCTGTTGGGCTAGTTGGTTACACATGATCAGATTAAATTAGCGCAAACGACAAGAGAAGAGAAAGGTGGGACAGGATAGAGCGCTACTCACAACTGACGTTTTAATAGAAAAAGACAGATAAGGAAGTGAAGCATTATTAACAATAAAAGGAAGAGGAAAACCCATCAAAAAATACGACCGCGCCCTAGGTTGTCTTGATAAAAGAAGAAGAAAAACACCAAAATCGTGACTACATTTGGTTGCTGTACTAAAGGAAGAAGAAATAAGAAAAAGAAAAAATCTCAGAAAATTAGCCTGAACATTCAGATGTTGAACACTTCGTCGGACCTAATGTGAGACACAAGATAAAAATTCTATCTTAATGTACACTACACACTTCTTGCGGCGTATGGATCATTACTGGTGGAGTTCAAGATAGTGTAGTTCTTTTGGTGAAAGGTGGCGGACAAGGACGAAGATACAGAGCCTTTCTGGACTCGGCAAGTAAGCAAGCCGAATTCTTATGGTGGAATTACGTTCCTCTCATCAAGAGTCTACGTGTACAGAAAGGAGAAAGGAAAGGCGAAACTATAACCCTATTGGGTGATGTATCTCTACCATCTGAGATAGGCAAGGTGCTCAAAAAAGGCCCAAATATATTGCACAACACCACAGAGACAGGGCGTTCAGCTAGTGTCTATTATTCATGATATAGCCAACAAGGCGCAAGGAGATGAAAGGACCTGTTGTGTTAATGACTGTGTAGATGTGCTGTTAAAAAATACTACTACTGTTGGCCAAAAGAAGTTACAAATGCCCCGTCTTGTCGATTATTTCAAAGGCAATAACTTAAACCTACTGGTATCAGACAAAGAAGGAGGTTTTGTAGTGCTCCCTCGTTCTAACTACCTAGACAAGGCTAATGAAGCAATTAATAAGAACTTCAACCAGTTGTTTAATGTCAAGACAAAAAGAGTAAAGGCGAAGGCGCTCCAAATGTGCCATAGGCTTGAGTTGGCTCAATTAGGGAAGTTGATATCGGATACTACAAAAAACCAGTTGGACATGTTTTTCACCGCGAAAACCCACAAGACAGGATGCCCTTTCCGTGTAGTGGTTACGGAGAAAGGATCGTGGCAAGGGGCTATGTCTCGGTTTCTCCTACGACAATTGTCCCATCTTCATCTGGATGATCCATTTCTGGTAAAAAACTCAGAGGAGATAATTTGTTACCTGGAGCAAGATTCCACTACAGCCCGTTTTGGTTTTTCTCTTGACGTGGAAGACTTGTTTTATTCGATCCCACATAATAAGCTGTTTACAGCAGTGGGGGAATGCATAGAAGCAAACGGTTCAATTCCTTTTCAAAACCAATGTGGCATGCCGGTTGAATCTTTTTTAGAACTTCTGAGGTTTTACCTTTCTGCCACTCTGGTCACTTTTGATGGCAAGACCTACATACAAAAGAAGGGCATTTGTATAGGATCATGTGTAGCTCCTATCTTATGCGACATTTTCTTGTCTCAATGTGATAGAGAGATAGCCAACAGAACGTCTACCAAACAAATTTCCCGTATTTTTCGATACGTGGATGACTACTTGGTTCTACTTACATGTTGTCCGGATGACAAAGAGGCACAAGTAATCAACAACATACGTTCAGACTTCTTGGAAGGAGGAAAGGGCCTCAATTTCACTTCTGAGACACCAGCGAATGCGGTCCTGCAATTTTTAGACCTCAGGCTGACGTTCACTCAAGACCATACATGCTGGACGTACTCCCCACGAACCCAGAAAGGACTTTTACAGTTTGACTCAGCCCATTCCAAGCTTATAAAACGCGGTATTGTTACCAGTTGCTTGAGTGCAGCACTAAAGAAATCGTGTGCACATTCAGCAAGTGATAGTTTTAATGCCCAAGTGCAAAGACTCAAGTCTTCTGGATACCCGAGTTCCTTGTTGTATGAAGTCGCTGAGTGTTTGCTTACTTCACGCGGTAAACGAGACAAAGAAAGGGACAGAAGACACCGACCAACAGTCCTGCCATACATTCACCGTATTTCGCATAACTTAAAGAAGGTGGCCTCCAAGTTCCATGTTGAAGTCGTGTTATCTGCACCGGATAAGTTGAAGAAGCTCTGTCCGAAGATCAACAACACGCAGATACTACATGCACAATGTGGAGTAAAACATCGACACAAATACGTGGACTGTAGCTGTGGTGTAATCTATGAGATACCGTTTACATGCGGTAAAGTTTATGTCGGGCAGACAGGGCGATGCGTTAATGAACGTCTTAGAGAACATGCTCTTGCACTAAAGTCGTCACCAGCAGGACACCTCGCCGTGCATGTACGAGACTGTCACTGCTCGCCTTTGTTGAACAACACCAAAGTGCTGAGACGTTACGGCGACAAAAGATCTAGAGAACTTTTCGAGGCGCAAACCATCATCGCGCGCGGGAACACCTGCATCAGCGCCCCTTCGGTGACCCTTTCACCAAAAGAACTACACTATCTTGAACTCCACCAGTAATGATCCATACGCCGCAAGAAGTGTGTAGTGTACATTAAGATAGAATTTTTATCTTGTGTCTCACATTAGGTCCGACGAAGTGTTCAACATCTGAATGTTCAGGCTTATTTTCTGAGATTTTTTCTTTTTCTTATTTCTTTCTTCTTTTAGTACAGCAACCAAATGTAGTCACGATTTTGGTGTTTTCTTCTTCTTTTATCAAGACAACCTAGGGCGCGGTCGTATATTTTTTGATGGGTTTTCCTCTTCCTTTTATTGTTAATAATGCTTCACTTCCTTTTTGTCTTTTTCTATTAAAACGTCAGTTGTGAGTAGCGCTCTATCCTGTCCCACCTTTCTCTTCTCTTGTCGTTTGCGCTAATTTAATCTGATCAAGAACATATTCTGGATAAAAATTATCTTAATATCCTGTGCATAAACTCGTACCATAGTTATAAAGGACCTTTATTATTTTGCTAAATACGCCCTTTTGAAAATACCAGTATGACGCAAACCTTCTCATTATGCGATGCGCAGTTTTCGAAAGAACGACTTGGCCGGTGTTTCTTGAAACATCGTCCATAAATAACAGTAAAAGAATGATTCCACTCACGCAGAATAAAAACAGACTGGAACTATCAAACGCTGCACCAAAATGTGAAAATCTGTCAGAGGAACGCGAAAAGAGAATTTCCCAAGGGGATCACCACTTCCATAATCCCAGGACAGTCCGTACAAGACTGTCCTGGGTTTTGGACAGTCTTGGTTCTGGGTTGTGGGTTTTGTGCTAGAAATCTGTCGTTCCCTGTGAAATATATTTTTTCTCAGACTATTCACTTAGGCGAGGTAGGCAAGCAAGGTGAAATACCTCGACGGCAGGACCATTCGTTTTCTTGTGTGTCAAAACGCAAAACAACAGCGCGAGCAAAAAAAAAAAAAAGCGTGCTTGTTGCTTTAAATTTTAGAGAAAAAAAAGAAAAAGAAAAGAAACAGGTAACGATCGTTTTGGCTGCATTTGGAGCAATGGTTTACAGCGATTGATGTTCTGCCCCTTTCAGGCGAAATCCGACGGCGTTCACTTGCGCGAAACTTCGGGTGATCGCGGGCAGAGAGTGATTACGACGCGGGGCATTCCCTCTCTCCTCAATGCCGTCGACTCTAACGCAACCGCTACATATATTGAAAGATCCGCCACAGCTCCCTTTCTCTTCTCCTCCGTCCTCACTGCCGCCTCTTCGGGGATCTGGAAGTTTGTCCGACTCGTCTACAAATCCCCGGGCGGCGCTCACTTAGATCTTTCTACCACCTTCCCCTCCTCCATAAACATGACCAAAACACGCAAGGTTCCCTCTCCGTCCGAGAACCGGGACCGGCAGGTGCGCCGAGCTCTGTAGAGTAGACTGAAAACCGCAGCGGCAAAAATACCACACTGGGTGCAGGATTCCGACTCTCACGCACGAAAGGCAGCGCGTAAGCACTTTTCGCAGATATTCCAAAGCACATCTAAAAATATTTACAACTTTACCTCCTAGAAATATTCTACTAGTAGCAACATTTCTAAAGCAACTATCTTGAAGCACATAAACTCAATTTCCTAAAGGGGCGTTCACACGGCGAGGAAATGCCTCACTTTGTACCCCGAGATGCACGACCCGTTGTAATAACTTCAAACATTTGCGCGGAGGCGCGGAGGAGTAGACACTACCCTGTGGAGGAAGAGATTTTTCTAGGGCTGCAAAAACAATTCCCCTCTTGGTGGGAGATCTCTTCTTAATTGGCGCTATTTCGTAGGCGTGGCTGCAACAATAGGGAGTTTTCGTAGATCGTTTTCGCCGTCCCTCAGCCCCTCCAGGTTCCAGGTATCGCCGCTACGATACCTGGAACTCTAAACTCAATGCCATCGGCGCGCAGGCGCAGTAGCGGCTTCTTCGTTCCGGAGGGCTTAGAGGTGGGGAAAACGCGGTCTACGGAAACTACCTATTAGGAAGTCTTCTCTGCGGGATACAGGCCGAGGCATCGGGATTGCCTAACTTATTGCGGCTCGCGCAGCTCATCAGATCGTTGCATTTTTTTTTGCGTTTTCATGAAGGAGTTTGATATTTATTCACGTCGTCCTCAATAAGCTCCTTCTACAACTAGTTTTGAATTTCCCGTTTTTGTGTTACATCCACCCTTTCACACAGCATTTTTTTAGCAGGAAGCAGTTGGTCGTCTTCTGTACGCCGTTTAATGTAAGCCTCCATTTTTCAACTCTCATCAGCCCGTACCTTGTGTTGTTGTCGAGAGTGGGATCGCTAAATTAGTCTACTAACACTGACATTCTACTCGGCCATCCGCCATCCGTGTGAACGCTGAAGCCGGGAAAGGAGTGCAGTGGGTTCCGCCAACCGCTGACGTCACTTACATCTCTCTCCGAAAGCATCCATATCACTCCCCGGAAGCATCACACGATCCACCATGTATTCACACGGGGGACCGTGTGAATACTCCTTTAAGCACATCCTTCAAAAGCGTAACAGCCGCCGCTGTCAATCGCAGCACATCTTGCGTGGGCGCTTTTTTAACTTGTTTTATTTATTGCCTCTATGCGCGCTACACATGCTTTTCAGAGGCACTTTGCTTCACAAGCCGCTTCGGACTGAAAGTTGTTGCAGTTTCCCAGCATCCTCCGAAGTAGAAGAACTGGCACTCGTCGGCTGCGCTGTTGTAGAACCACCTCGGAAAGCTTGCTCGGCAGGGCCCGACGATCAGCCTCTGCTGACAGCATCCAACTGATGCCTCTGCTCCGCCACGTTGGAGTATGGTGCTGATTTCTTCGGGCATCGAAGCTGATTCTAACGAGACAAGTCAGGCATCGCACCGTGTTTTACTTTCAGTAATTATAAAGATCAGATGAGTCATATAAAATATGCATTGATGAATAACTGAACGCCACCTGTCCGAACCATGTCTGTGATGACACTTGTAGTTTCTGGCTTACGTTCTAATACCCCCGCCACATGTTATCTAATCACTGACAGAGTTGAGAAACGCCGGGCGGGTTGCGTCTTGATAATCTTATTATCGCTACACTACCACTGAGTCTGCGCCATTAACCGGCAAGAACGTGATAGAAAGAATCACAAAACAAGGAGCCTGAATATAACAGGCATCACCCTGCGTCAGCGATCATACACATAGCGCAGTGCGATAAGGAATAATAATAAAAAGCCCATGAGAGTGAGCTACTTTAGCCCAATCCTGACTCACCATTTCCGCTGTCGGTGCGTCAGAATTCGACCTTTTGAATGTAACTGTCGATTGTTAACCCATAAAACATAATCTGACCCTACGTCTATTTCTGATTTGGGGGTTATAAAGGTTCGTAAAAATCGTTTTCAGAAAGAAATTATGCTCTGCGATTCAGCACTCAACCTAACGTTATTTCGTGCGCTCATGTCACGCTGAGGTCATATCACTAACGTAGTTTTTAGGCTGAAATACTTTGTTACATCAAAATTGGCGGATCCCCTGAGCATACAATAGGTAGAGTTCATTTCTAGGGAATAAGGGTAACCATTATGTGTTCGTAATGTTTGAAAAAAAAAGAAAAAAGGTACACGCGAAGTGATTGGTTTTTAAATGTTAACGAGCTCAAACGTACGTCTACTAATATCGTTTTTCTAATTTTTCCTGTTTACCCTGGTTTTCTATTGGTGAATTGATATTCACCACTGGAAATGCAAGTATACAGGCATTTATTGTGCACCAAGGATATGGATTTTATGCAAGGTGATGCACTATTTTGTTATTGTTTCGGATATTAGGAAGAGTACATAAAGACATTTTCAAATATGCGATTTTTCTCATTTGATTCACAATTCAAAAATTGCAACAGAACACTGCAGGGTTGCCAGTCTGTTAAAATAAAAGTTTTGGATAGTAGTGCCCATTTTTCAATTAAAATATCTTAGTTCATATCGACAAAAAATAAGGTTTTATACTGCCGTAGCTTACCAAGTTTATAAATGTGAGAGAGTTTATCCTCCAGCAAAACGGAATTTAGAGTAAATGTTATTTATGTTTAATTGTGCCTGCTTCATAATTTAGATGTACCTGCGTCATATATTTTAATGGCAGGCGATGTACACCGCGGGTAAAACGTCCTAAAAAAGTCCCCACTTTTTGCTAACGCTTCCAGTGATTCCAGCTAACCTGATAAAAGAAAAGCAAAAAACTTCAGGACTTTTAAAGCTAAAAGACAAGGCAGGGTACAAACCACCGTGAACAATAAGAGAAACAATGGAGAGAAGCACACGGAGCACTATAGCTGGTGTGTCGTGTGTGCTTTTTTGTTACTGTTATTCTACATGCTTTTTTCTATCAAGATTTTTGTTTACCATTTAGTACAACTCTCCCCTTCCATCAAATAATCCCGTGTTAGACTTTTGCATAAAAGCTGCATTGGTGAAGAAACCAAAATCTGCTTCTGTTCTATGCCTTATAAAACTGATTTTTTCGTTTTTACATCTATCCATGGGCTCCGAAGTCCAAGAAATTATTGGTTATCATCCCGCCTCCTGCACAAATAAAGGCTTTGTGTGGTAAAATTAATGACTAAAAAAACGCGTGATGTTCGTTCAGTACAGCTTAAGCCTCGTCTGGTTCAAGGCGGAGTGTGCCCAATGCTGAAATATGAAGAAAAGCTTCAATGATGCTAAACTATTTATTTGTTTCGTTTTTTTAGGCGAATATTTTTATCAAACACGATTTTTGGCTTCCTAAATGTTTTCGTTCTCTCACCTTTCAAACTGAATATAGTTTGAACGGACCCTACATTATGCTCTGTAAAAGCGCGACACTGTAAAGGGAAACAATCAATAAATGATTTATTAAAATACCATTTGAATTAAAAGGCTGTCATTTAGAGCGCATTGAGATGTAGAGTGCCCATTTGGAGAATGAATCTAAGTGGTAAATTTTGGTGCCCACCAAATACCTGTCAAAGTGAAATGCGAAAACAAAAACCGATGTGCAAGCGCTAAGAACGTCGCGTAGTGTGGATTAACAAAATGTTCTTATTCATATTACCGAAAAGTAGTTCTTGAAATAAAAAGATTGTCTATACTCGTTTCAAAGAGGGCATGCTGCGCTAGCATTCTGTCTCCACGTTGTTCTTGTAGCTATATGTTTCCCGCAGTTTTATTCTTGGAGAGAAAAGCCACCAAACGTGCAATTTTAAGAGGTTTAAGAAACCTAATATGACACAAAATGTTCTCCAACGATTCGGCGTACCATCAGGCTTCTTTTTTATTCATGATACGCGACAGCTAAGCTGCTTTAATGTTTAAATAAAGTTTCGACCATTTCCGCTCCTGAGTTGAATTTATGCAATCTGAATGACGGAAGCAACTACCCGAAAAAGTGCGCCGGGAGATCGGGATAAAAGTCAAGCCTGTTTCTCTCAATGCAGAAATACATTGCGTATTGCAAAACACTCAGTCTCTGACCATATATAAAGCTTGAGCAGAAAAATGCCATTATTTTATACCTTTTCATATTTGATTAACAAATGATGAATGAACCTGACCTTCTCAGTGAGAAAATTGTGTTCAATATGCAACTCGCGATTATATGGGTGTGAAGGGCGGCTACCGTCGTAAATTGGTCCATTTTTTATTTAAAATGTCCAAAAATTTATTTTAACTTCTCAGCCAGATGATACAAATTTAACGTCGAAATTTAGTTCCCACAGTTATCGGCACATTTGGGAGGAGGTCAAGCGTCAGGTGATGCCTTGTTTCTTGCTCTGTAGGGGAAAAAAGATGTTCTCTCTTCTCTGAAACATCTGGTACATTTCTTGCCTCCCTGTACTGTTGCGTCTTTGCTTGCTTTGGAGCACCGCTCTTTGCCTCTTTTCGGAAAGTATAAAATCTTTCTACTCATAAGAGTGAATTTCATAAAGAAAACACTGCGAGATTCAAAAACTATATTGGTAGCTTACCCGAGAGCTGAAGTGACAAGAAAATTACCGCGACACAAATGCCTGAATGGAGAACCCTCGCCAAAGGCCCGCACGGTGCTGACATCCTGACAGAGTGACCCGTGCGAAATTTGTCGCATTGCCGTACATTCTCTGCCCTGACACCAAAACGGCAGCTGTTCCTTATCGGCGGCTCGATACGAGGACACCGCTGGGCCAAAGGAAGGTTTCAGATAGTTCGCTCTTTTTAGCTTTTACACGAGGCCTTCCACGTAAAGAACCGCTGGATGCCCTAACCTAATCTACACGGTGACCTAGCTGCTGGACGCACAAACAGGAAAGAAAACTTTTTTAAATGCTTTTCTTATTTATTGCTATATTTGTTGTTAAAAATAACATTGCATAGTTTTATATTAAAAAACACAAATATAAATAAAACGATTACCAGGGTTGTGCAGAAGTACTCAAAAATGTATTTGGAAGTACAAATACTGGGATACATTGAAATAGTAGCTAAAATACTGATACTGAAATATATCTGTAAAAGTGTATCGTCGATACGTATCGGAAATACATTTTAAATAGAGGCAAAAAGTCTCTGTAAATACAAATACAGGAATACATTTTAGGGAGGGCAGAAATACAGATACAGAAATACTGATACTGCAATACATTTTTCAAATTTGTTTGAGACGCCAAATGAGATGAAGCTTAAAGTGGAAGGGGAAGTTATTGATCCCGAAATTACTTTCCCGTAGGCTTGGCACTTTGCCTTGAAGGTAGTGGTTTTGGACGACGAGAAGTATTCAAAGGGCTCAAAGAAACGTTCCATCAAGAACTGACCGTGGTCCCTTCCCTCACATCCTGTCTGTCTGACGAGGGATGCGAAAAGACTTCGACCTCTAAATAAATTCTCTCCCGAAATCCCATCAAAACGTCACCAGTCCCCTGTTCAATAAGGACGCCCCTGTCAACAATGATCACCTGACGTCACGGTGGAATGAACGGGTATTCTTTATCTGTAGATGTGGCCTTGAACTCGAAACTTTACCACGCTGCTGTATGAAAGGACACTTACGTTGTAGGTTACCTTGTTGAAGATCGTGCGGGCAGTGTCATTTGGAATTTTCGAGAATAGTGGACCATCTGAAGCATCCTGGAACACATGTCTAATCCTCTGTTACGGTTTGACAAACGATACGGTGGCATCCCTGTTGTGAAGGTCCTTCCTGCTGACGCTTTGCGGCCGACGCATGGATTGCAGTCTTCAAGTTTCGCCTAGCATCATCCAAACAGACCTCGTGGATTGCGACCTGATATTGCCGGCGCAGGTGCGATCTCTCCGAGAAACAGTGTGCTCGAGACGAGTCGCAGGTATACGAAGCCTGGTTTGGCACAGCGAGGAAACGTCTGGCCTCCTTCCTGGGTTTCGGATCACCAGAGCAGCGCCTCACGTTCACGTCGGCTGTTGACGT
This sequence comes from Ixodes ricinus, assembly GCA_037355805.1. Taxonomy (NCBI): domain Eukaryota; kingdom Metazoa; phylum Arthropoda; class Arachnida; order Ixodida; family Ixodidae; genus Ixodes; species Ixodes ricinus. The sequence goes on along the minus strand of JAZHYW010045178.1, from coordinate 227,417 downwards.
ACCCTCGAGCCGTGCAATATTACGGGTGCAGCCGCAGACGCATTCGAATATGTGTTGAATTTCACTGCATGAGTCATCTATACTATTTCAAGTCAACCACCGCCAGGCTCGTGCTGCAACGGACTGTGACTCAGCTTTGCCGGCTGAATAAAAAAAAAAAGATTGCTCTTGCAATTCTTTTTTTCCCCGTGGGGGTTGGGGGGGGGGGAGGGGGAGCATTGAAATGTAACGAAATACATTTCACCCTGGTTGTATCGCGATACAAAGAAACGTCCAAAATGTATTTCGATACAGGAATACAGATACTGGTGAAAAAAATGTATCGCGATACAGAAATACAGATACGAAATGCATTTCTGAAATACTGTTGCGACACATTTGAATCGCGATACTGCCCAACCCTGACGATTACCATAAGGTGCCTATGGCTAAGGTACTCTTATTTGAATAATCTATTGCTAGTTATTCTGTTTTGGGCTTTACAAAATGAGTACTATTCATATCAACTGTTTTGTTTTCCTCCAGAAATTCCAAAGGGGCAAAAATAATTTTATTGTATTAAAACACAAATATTGCTTATTTTATGGGGTTGCGAGACTGAAGCACGAAACCCGGCTGTATTCTTTGAAAGAAAAAGTGTCTAATAAGTACAAAAGGGACGCATAAAAATCACAGAGGGAGGAGAGGCATGGGATAATATACTTTAATCACTGCATGACTGCATCAAATGAAGTCACTGTAATGAAGGATATCTGGGTGCACCTGAAGCAAAATAAAAACCAATAAAGCAGCAAATAATACCTTTAAATAACTTTGTACATAAATCGAATAAACTTTACACGAGCAACTGTTTAAATAGGATAATAAAACATTTCCAGGAGGCTAAAAATGAAAATATTTGTGACAATACGATGACGCCAAAAAGGAATGGCAAATAATAAGTAACAAAGACTTTTATCCTGCTTGAGGATATTTATCTTGTAATGTCGGTCAAGAAGGTCATCTTTTGGCTTGATTGGGCAGGCTCAGTTATTCCTCATTTGCTTTGTGAGAGTTGAAACATTTGTCATCAAACACCGCTGATTTTTGCTTCGTGCTTCAACATGAATGTTGCGATTACAGTTGGTAACGGCTACCAGACTTGTACGTAATCCGTTACAAGTAACGAAATTCCTTGTAATCCCTTACATTAATCAGTAATTTAGTAACGGAATAATTACAGATTGTCTAGAGTCATTTTAAAGTAATTACCTTACATTTTTACGTAACGGATTCCTTGTAATCCGTTACTATTTTTTTCATGACACCCCCCCCTCTTCTAAAGAAAGGGTTCTTTTATTTTTGGTAATGTCGAGCGCAGTGACACTGTCACGCGAATTGATCAGCGCAAAGGGAGGCTTGGCACTCTTTAGCTCCGCAAAGCCTTTTTTTGCAACACCAAGAACCTGAATCTATTTTTTTACCCTAACAACAATGTCAAAAAATCCAAATAAACATTTCTACAAAAAAAGGGGGGGGCAAGTTATATCCGCGTGTTTAGTCCCTTTGTTTGTTTGTTTTTTTCTTTTTTTGTTTGTTTTGGCGATCGAAGACGGAGAGAGGAGGACAAGTGATTGTGTGCCTCTTCGAGAAGCTCGAGGTGGTAAGTGCACAGAAAAATATTAACAATGTCCTTCTCAGTTATAGCGACTAGGACCATTTTCATAATGTCACAACACGAGACAACGCCCCGTCTACCCTAAAATCCACTAAAAGAGATGTGATAATATGTGAAGGTGTTATTTCCACAAGCATCCTCGTTCGTTGCTGCACACTTATCTTTTAGAAAACAGGATGTATTTTTTTCTGCATCTTTCACCTTATTTGACCCTGTTTTAAAAGCCTACTTCCTTTTTTTGTATTCCAACTTCTAGGGTTGGCCCACTTTATTTCTCAATTCCAGCCAGGTTATCTGCATCTCAGTCACACTTTTTGTGAGTCAGCTTTTTGCGAGCACCGGGAAAATGGTAATAGTACGTCTTCCTTTCTTCTTCCTGTTTTGCCGCAGCAGGACGCATCTTATCTCAAGCAGATATTTTTACAAACAAAACATAATGGTGGCTGACGTAGACTTGATATTCTGGGCTTGAGGAGAGAGTGAAACTCATGAGTGGGGCTATAGCGCGGCTTACTTAGTACACAGCCCTTCGCTGCCCGTGGCATCAGCGGACGTCTACCTGGAGAACACCGGAGTAAACTACAGTTGGTTCGTGCTCCGTGCGTTTTTGAACGGCATCACAAAAGGTACACACGGCAAACGTGCGTTTACATTTTCTTGTTTTAACCGACGTTCCAATTAATTGTTGTTATGAGTGTCCTTTTGTTACTTATATTTATATACTGGAAACCTTTTTTTTTTATTCACCAACGTCTCAACCGAGGCTCCACCTAAGCAAAACCAAAGGAAGAAGAATATCGAACCAAACCTTATTTATTATTTAATTATCACCTTACTGTTACAACTATGTTTTGTAATTGTCTGGAAATATATGCCGGTATAGTAAGATGGACATAAATCAATTCTTATTCTAGTTTTGGCTAGATGTATGATGGCCTCCACAGCTTCGCAGATTTCGACAATGAACAATTTTAGTAGATCGGTCCGATAACTCCGATAACGATACCCGATACTCAGCCGCCGCCTTTGCGCATGCATCATATCGTTATCGGGGGCATCAGAGCTATCGGAACGATCTGACTACCCTCTTAAGAACTTACTCCCCATAACTCACTATCAGAAGAGCTGATTAAAAAGAGAAAAAAACACACCAAGAGGCATCTAAAGTTTAATAATTGCTTCAGAAGAAATAAATGCGCAAAGTGTTATTCACGAGAATACAATATGTATTATCGTGTTACCGCAAGATGAACGGCTTCGGATTGATCAAATATTGCTGCCTCCGCTAAAAAATAGCTCTAACTTTGCAAAAAAAAAAGAGCATCGTGTAACTTTTAGAAATTGCGACACTGAGTTTATTTCTACAGTGTGTCTTTCCACGCAATCTCTCGTGGCTTTCCGTTCGCTTGGTCGAATACAGATTCGCGTTGCGAACCGTAGACTGAGTAACACAAGCCTAATGGTGGTAAAACTTCCGCGTAGTAATGACACATTGTTTTATTTGGAGACGTCCCGCGACGTCCGCCCTTTCGACGCCGAGCCAATCGGCTGTGAGTGAAAAATGAGTCTCGTTCGTAAGAGCGATCTTTCAAACTAATCTCCGGAGAAGTCGGATTCTGCTCTGCGAAATCGGCTCCAAAGAAATGCTCTCAAGTATAGATTCAATGGAGAAAACAAACAACGCGTTGCAACTATTCACGCGAACGGCACACACACACACACGCACACACACATGCGCACGCACATACGCACACAAACACAGGCATATACACTCTCAGAGAAAAGGGTGTATTATTACACCCTTTGTCCCATATAATACACCCCGAAACTTTAATTCGACGTACAGCGCCCTACAGTCAAACAGATCGGCCCCAAATTTTACGAAGGGCTTGATAGCCGTGTGGTACAACTTATTAAAATAGCTAATGTACGTGTTACTGAATGCAAAAAAAAAATAAAAAAATAATAATCGGGTTTTTTTCGGCCCTTCTGCAAAAACTCGGTGTTTTCTGTATGTGGTCTTTGGTGCGTTCTTTAGCTATTTAAAACGTTATATCGCACCGTTATCAAGCCCCTCGTAAACTCTGGGGCCGTCTGTTCGACTATAAGGTGATGTACGTCGAAATGAAGGTTTTGGGGTGTATTATATGGGACAAAAGGGTGTAAGTGTTTTATATGTTTGTTGTCCGAGCTGCTGCCATGTATAAGGGGAACCCTGACCCAGTCAAGCTGCTCTTAGCAGCTTTTTGTCTGGGGACCCCTCCAGTACTTCTAGAAAAATAAAGTTTATTGTATTGTATTGTAAGGTGGTACCCATTTTTTGGAGTGTACTCACACAGGCCCATGCACATCACACGCGCACGCGCGCGCCCACATTCACACGCACACATACATACACACACACACGCATGCAGACACACATGCACCAAAACCATCCATCCGAAATATAGATGCAGCAAAAAAAATATATGTACGCGAACACCACACACCACACGCAGACACACACCCACGCACTCAACCACACGCATCGACCAATACGTATATCACATACACTACATATTCACAGACACACGCCCGCGCACACACACACATACGCAAGAACTCTTCCTCGTGCACATGTAAAGATGGGCGCAAACGCGGATGCAGTCACTTAAAAGCATACATGGGTAAATTACTTCCAAAATGTAATTTAATTACAATTACAATTACTTGGCTTCAAACATAGTTTAACTACAATTACAATTACTACTACGTGAAAAGTAATTAATTACAATTACAAATTACTTTTAAAAAGTAATGCAATTACTTTACAATTACTTATTTCTGAGAGCGACCCGACTTGGGCCATATAACTTTAAACGAGTTGTATAAAATGCAACGCATTTGTTCATTCCTTGCCCCAATATTTGAGGAGGGTTAAGCATCGCTTCAAAATGTCACGTATTGTATTGTCCTTTATGAATTTTGTTAAATTCATAATAGAGATTAACAGTTTGGGGCAGTGAAGTACTACATTCTTATATTTTTAATAAAATATAATAAAATAGTTCGTATGCTGGAAGACGCCAGATCGCTAAAGAAAAAATTGGGTTGATGGACTTTTGTTAGCCAGGCAAATAAAATAGGACAATTAGTCATATATGATTATTTTAATAGTGTTAATATAAAACTAAAATCCACACGCGCTAATACGACCGCATTCACAAAAAACATCATGGTATTGTAAATATTTACATTGAGTTGAAATTATATCTGAGAAATATGTAAGTACCGAATCGGGACTCCCGAATCATTGGTGTCAATATTCACAGGTGCGCGGTCAGTCTCCAAAATGCTCATGCAAATAATATCCGAAGTAACACCAACAGGAAATAAACTTGAAAATAATACAGGTACAAATATGCGATAGTACTGGAAGAGGGACGTAAAAAACTGTCAAAAATGAGAGACAAATAACTTCATAGAGAATTAAAATTCTCAACCTCAGCTGAAAACTGAAGCTACATTTTTTTCTGTCAATATTTTGGCATGCTTATACTATTGTTTTCTGCTCGCACCGCAGACGGCGCTACACGGTGCCGTTGAGGTAGGCTCCAAAGAGGATTGTCTCTCAGCCCGCAGTGTAAGCAACAAAACAACAAACAGTGCGACACTATTTATGTTGTGCGTGTGTGTGAGTGCGTGTGTGTGCGAGTGTTTCACCGAGAGCTAAGCCACTTCCGCGAGCGCTGAGGCTTTCAGAGGGGTTCTGTCGGCGCCACAAAGTTTTGCAAAAGTAATTGTAATTGTGCTTGAAATTTTGCAATTACTGACGCTAGAAAGTAGTTAAATTACAATTACAATTCCTTTAGCCAGAAGTAATTAATTACAATTACAAATTACCAAGAAAAGTAATTAAATTACAGTAATTCAATTACAGTAATTTAATTACTACCCAAGTGTGCTTAAAAGTAGTGCTCTTCAGTTTGCTGCAGCACCTCTGGCGGAGACTTGCCTATAAACACGCCTTTTAAGGCCCCGCCAGCGCGGGATGAAAGCTCAATCGATGCGTTATTAAAGGCTAATGAATTTGGTTGGAGACAAGTTATGGTTCAGGTTTCTTGACGCCGCTCGGCCTCGAGTGTGATTAGTGGTGTGCCTAGATTACGAGAGCATTTCCAAATGCTCGATTGGGTCACGTGGTTAATGGGCCGCGTTTTGCAATAAGGGCTGCGAGGAAGTGATGGAAGCGTTGATCTCCTGCAAGCGCCTCCACCTCTCCGGCCGCTTTCCTCTCTGCCACGGGAGAGTGCGGGGCACGGGCACTTGTGACCAACCCGGGTAGGAGACGTCCTATATCAAATGACAAACGCTCTCCACGGTTTCAGTTGCTCCCTCCATTAAACATGGGCTCTCTATTAAATATCACCTAGGACAGAGCTTTGTCTCTGGGGTTTCCGCGAGGGTTCCAGATCTGCGGGAAATGCCAATTATGCTTCCAAACTTTTAATGACACGCTTTGTTCGTAAAACCTTTGTATTCGGATCAATGCCGATGCCATTTTTTATACTTTTATTTCGATATATATTCTATATTTGGTGATGTTGTTGTCTCGTGCTGCCACTGTAATCGTCAATTAAACACTACTTCCAAGTTCTCGCCTTAAGGCTAAAATTATTCGGTGAGCTTATGCTTGCACTAGAATCCCCAATATAAACGAATGCAAAGGTGTATGATTGGAAATAAAAATATAACTTTACGAATCGGCAGGTGATCTTTTGCACAATGCCATATTCAGTTTCCTAACACTTTTTTTGTAGTTTTTTAATTTAAATTTGCTTAGTTCATTTTTTTGTGGGGGTTTATTAGGGAGCTTTTTTAAGATATAATTTCTAATTGTACACGTTACAAATACCTGATGCTTGCTTGGAATATTTCTTGTTGCTGGAAAAATGATAGGTATCTTTTTTAAATTATTATATGATAATGTATCACCGCAAACTGATAAAAAATAACTCGGGAAATAATGAATTATTACTTAATGATAGGATTTTGGTCGGATTAAAAATCAATACTGTAAACGGCTTATTTTTCGCGGGCTCAATATTTCGCTATTTACATCAAGGCTGAAGTTTTGGAATAATTCGCGGGTTTCTAATTTCCGCGACGAGGTGGGATTTCAAAATAGATTCCAATGAGTTTACATTTTACAGGAATTGTTCGCGGGACCTTTTTTTCGTGAATTGTAGGCGATTCGCTAAATTCGCGTAAATTAGGTCCTTGCGGAAATTAAATCGTTTACAGTAATTCTTTCCCGAACTACGTATGAGTTGGTATATTTTCATATATAATATTATTACACACTTATCAAATCGACATTTGTTGCCGACCCTAAAAATACGCTAGATCCGTTGTTGTAAGTGATGAAACAAATATTTTATTTCCGCCGTGCGATGGCCAATTTGGAAAATCAAAGCTTCACAATACCGAAACGAAGAAAAAAGAAAAAAACTCCGATAACTAAGCGCCCAAGCAGGAAAGTGGCGCGCCCATTCCACGACCACGGGACTCTTCGATAAATTGAGCGGCTGCAAGATCGACTGGCGATTGTTCGATACCCGCTGTCGCGGTGCGGTTCCTGAAACACGTCCCCTACTGGTGTGTTAGGCGTCCGATTCCGCGAATGCATCGAAAGGAATCCCGAAGTGGCAACAAATGGCGCCGCAGAAGCCAGGGTGTCTCGCCGCCAGATGCCGCGATCCTTGCGGTTGGTCGTAGAAATGCCGTCGAAAAGCACGAGCGAACTTGAGTGTCGCTGTTTTCGCGGCGTTCCAGCCCCTGGCTGCCGAAACTTCCGTGGACTGTGAAGCTAGGGGGCGACTGGCAACAGAGCGGGCGTCTGCCAACATCCACTACCGTTGCTGGTACACCGCCAGGATCGCGACCGACGACAGCGTGACACATCTACGACGTCATCGGGCAGCAATCGAGGGACCACTTTTTGGGGACGCTGTGAACACACCAGTCGAAAATGCGTTCCAGGCGCCATGGAAGGCCGACGTTCATCGAGGGTGGACTTGCGTCGCTTCTTCCGTCTTAGTTTAGGCGTCAATGTTATCCCGCGGCTTAACATTTCCACAGCATAACCTGGAGGAGAGTTTAGTTAGATGAAGTCTTGGAGGAGAGTTTAGTTGGATGAAGTCTTGCAGCAGCTATGACATACCTTGACGAAGAGCGACAAATATGGCATAAGTATGAGCCACCTAACGCGACAAAAGTTAATTACTTGGTGTTAGGTATCTGTTTCGCGAATTGTTATTTTATAGCGTTATTTTTACGTCCGAAGTTCGTCTAGAATGTTACGTAGAAGGGATCATTTCCTACGAGCTGACTTACATTTATTTTCAGCGGCTAGAACCTGTATAGCGGGTGTTTCTTCTAAGTCATTTTATACATCTCTAAAAATGTGGTTGCTGAAAAGTAAGGAAACTCTTTACGCGAAGATACTGGCAGGCGAGGGGGCCGACAGGGATTACAAAAAGCGTACTTGTTATAAAATATTTACATAAAATTTACTAATGAATTTCACTTGGTGAAAAGAAACATTTTCTTTCCAGTAGCAACCTGCTGAGCGTCATTGGAAACCTTTAAATTAGTCCATTTTAGGACGACTTCAAGCACGCGGGGAGCATGGCTGTACTCTAAAGTTACCATTCGTGCAGCAGGCGCAAAGCCGGCTACTCGAAAACGCGAATGATAAGAATATCTTCCGCGTTTGCACATTGCCGGCCCTGCGCCTGCTGCTGGAGTGGTTACTTTAGCGCACTTGCGTGCTTCCATACGCGCTTCAAATTGTCCGAAGGTTGACTGATTTAGGCGTTTGTGAGGACATAGAGCAAGTTTATATTAAAACCAAATGTTTACCTTGGGTGATTAGAAAGTGAATTAACAGATTTTCAAGAATTATATTTAAATTAGTTTCGCAATTTCTGATGTCCGGTGTAGCTGATAGTATTTCCCCGAAAAGAGACTTTATTTTTAAAAATCTAAAGGCTTTCACAGAAACAGCTTGTATAAAGCTAATTTCGCAAACATATAAACACGTTACACTCCCCCCTCCCCCCCCCAAAAAAAAAAGAAAAAAAGAAAAGAAAAAGAAAGTTGAGAATTATTATTGCTTGTTAGAAAGTTTTATGGAACCGTTTTTGCTTCTTCGATCGGTACGGATACGATCAATACGATCGCCAGATGACATGTGGAAAAACGCGCCCTAGGTTCGAACACAAAAATGCCATTTCGCTCGCCGAAACAGGGAGAAGAGGCTGTAAATATGACCGAAATGAACCGTCGTTGCATATTTCTGGAGCGACGCGCGAACCTTTGGCCGAGAAACATCGTATTAAACAAAAATTAACAACAAAAAAAGTCCTAGGCGTACATTGATGAGAGATATGTATACCGCGTGCTCCATTTTAGTTCCAACATATTTATTAGAAAAAGTCCGTAAAAGATCCGCTAATACAGTTTTGGGCAGGTGAGTCATGCGGCCAGGGGATCATCATACAGGTGATGTAAAGCTAGCAGTGGCAAAACGAGGATCATTAAATTATCATCGTGTTCGCCACTGCTAATTTAACGCCCGCTGCATGAGTGTTAACTTTGGTGCCCCCCCCCCTCCCCCCCCCTTGAGTTTCCCACGAGCTTCAGTCGTTCTAAAACTGAACGATATACTAGTGGTTTTTTGATTATTTTAATCTTGTTCCTAATTGAAACAATATGATTATTCTTATTAATTAAAAAAAGTCAATTACGGAAGTTTAATTAATGAACAGACTTATCGCAAAGATTAGCCACCCGAATAATGTCTCCCTGGCTGCATGACTCACCCGCACAAACCGTGTTATTGCATCTTTTACGAATGTTTTGTAGTAAATATGCTCGAAATAAACTGGAACACCCCGAATATATCCTAAACAATCGAAAGTACCGTCTGCAAGGTGACCAAGTAAAAAAAAAATGAAGAAACGAAAATAAAGCAAGGTAGCCGAGTGGTCTCGATCGTCGCCTGCTAGCGGCAACGTGCGCGGAGCGTCAGGTTCAAGTCCTACGAAGCGCATTTTTTTATTTCTTTTTTTTAATATTTACTTAATATATAACGCACGATCACATGATTTTACACTAATTAGTTTCCGGAATCTTTTATTTTTACTTTTTATGTCTCCTCAGTGCTTGCAGGAATGCCTCGGTGATACGTACCAGCTGTGATGTACCGTATGGCCATACACGATTGGTCGCTGAGCCCGTAACTAATCGTCACTACACCCAGTACGGTTTGGTCGGGACATAAAGCAGAGGTTCTGCTTGGAAACACCGATTTTAATCTTTAGAACACGTGTTAGTATTTTTCTGTCGCACTGTCAGCGTTTTAGTGGGGAGGGAGCAAGATACAGGATAGCAACAAAAACTGCGCCGGAAACTGCTCTCACCGAAGCGCAACTCAAAGGGGCGTTGCAACGATTTTTCTATTGTGCGCAAATACTTCTTAGAACGAATTCCTGGCGTTATTGGCGTATAGAGCAGGCGTTCGTTTTTCGCCACACGCAGCAGGAGTCACAGAAAAAATTACAGAAAAGCGAGCAGCATTCCCTCCTCAACTCGCAGCCAGGACAACCGACCACGGGACCTGAAGCCGATTTAATGCCGCCAATGTCGACAATAATCACGCGCTGGAGTTGGTAAAGCACAGGACACGCGCAGAGTTCCGATATCGTAATGGTTCGTGTATTGTCGTCATTGCAGAGTTTCTACACGGGCCACTACCCGAATGCTTGTCGCGCTATCGATCATCACGAGCCCAAAATAGTGTGCTCAAGCAATGCTTGCGCCTAATCTATGAGCCGCATTTATACATTCTTACTGGGGTGTACATCGAAGTGTCCAGTTTAGGGCTCATGGATGAGCATCGTAGTGGCGTGCGGTCATGCACGGTATGATTCACGTTAACTCTTTCCTGACCAGGGTAAACGTAGCAATGTTCAAATGATGTGTGTGAGCGATTTTATTTTTCTACCTCATTAGTGTATAGAGCAATATGACATACAAAATGTGGTCAATTAGTTTTCTTTCAAAACAAACAGTGGTTGGTATAATGTGGGAAAATATTTTAAATTTTTATTTCTTGAAAATAAAATGTACGTGCGAAAGGCGTATAAACTCCGAAACTTCTACGTCTATGTCTAATTAAACGACAAATAAAAGAAATTTCGAATATTCGAAACGTACCCCACACTCACGGCTAATACTTCTGAAAGTTGGTGCACTCTCAATAACGCTGTCTATTTTTGGTTTGTATGGAGAGTTCGCGTCTGTAACACGCTTGCTTTTCAACGAAGGAATGCTCATATTGGTGGAACACAGATATAGTGCACATCACATTCCCAGCAGAATTCTTCCTTTGTGTTCGGCCTTGGTTTTGTCACAGCCTTGATTGCAGTTGCTTCGTATTTAGCATTTTTCTCCGCCTTGTTGGGAACACAAAATGTGCACGCCGGCTCAGGACAGCATTGGAAATTACAGTGATGCTTACGGACAACCATCTGTGAAGCGACGCCTATTACATCATTTAAAGTGTTTCCACAGCTTCTGAGGGCTAAAACTAAAAAAAATATTCCGCAATACAGTTGAATTATGTAAATAATGCCGTCTTTGTTAAGAAGACTAAGGGGAGCAGTTGGCCGTGTTGGACAAGTGCAACCACCGTTCCCAGCACAATTTTTGACTGCCCACCAGCTTGTGATAAGGTTGTAACGTCAAAACCTGAACTACAGTTCTTCCACTATCCACGCGATTGTAGAACAAAATTTTCCGCACTAACTTTAATTTTTTGACGGCGCTTGGAAACCATCGATCACCGCTGATTGATGGCCTATCGGTGCGGTCAGGAAAGAGTTTAAACCTTAAAGATAACGGTTTCACTGCACTGTTCAATTTTTCATCTACAACTAAGACACCGGACGCGCCCCCTGAGGCGGACTAACTTCCGAATGTAAAAACATGCAGACATTTTTTTTTTCAATAACTTAGAACGAAGTAGAATCGGCTATTTTAGGGATAAGTTGGCTATGCTTTATTCATTTAATTTTTGAATGTTCACGTAAAAAATCAGAGAACAACATGAGTCGTGGCATGTACACTATAGTTGGTAGCGTACGTCGTCTTTTAAAAAGGGGACGGGATACCTTTTTTCTCTTCCTTACTCAGACCGAAGTCTCGAGTCACTAGTCAAAGTAACTACGCTCTTACGTGGTATTTAACGAAGAAACTGAGTACAAACAAGGCGTTACTTGTGGAGCGCTGCTCTCTATGACATTGTGTACAAGTCTGTATTCACATTATACTTTTAAAAAATCCGCAATTATTTTTTCGCAAGTTACATTACGCGATTGTTCTATATGTTTTTCATGGAGCTGTAATGTTCCATCGACCGTAACCTCATATGTAAAATTATACAGGGCGTTTATTTGTTACTTAAAAAGATTAAAAAAGAAATATTATAGGGGGTGAGTGTGTGACGAGTTTTGTCGTCCCCGTTTTTTTTATGAGGCTCGACGGACTTTATAAGAGGGAATATTCGTCACGGTAGGCTCACTAATTAGCTAAACTTTCCTAAATAACATTTTAATTTTTATTTTTAGAAGTAAAGTTGGAATTGCAATCTTGACGGCAAGTACTATTAGAGGTCACATTTAAATAATCGTGGACAAGATAAAGGTTTTTGGGATATTGATAGATACATTTCCGCGTTTTTTCGCCCGAATTAAAAATTGCGCTCAAAAGGGCGACCCACAACCTGCCCAGAGTGACGCTTGGAAGACTGTGTCAGTCATGTCGTCGCTTTTTCGGCAGCGTTTCTTTGGTGGGTGCGGCGACGACACAAGTGACCATGTAACCTAAACAGCTACGTCAATCTTCCAAGCGTCATTGTGGACAGGGCTTCATGTGGGCATTTTCCGCGCTATTTTGAAATCGGATGATAAAACGTACAATTTATCGTTCAATAAAAAAACAAAATGAAAAAAAAACGTTTCTTTTTTGCAAAGTTTTTAAATTAGCCAGGCCTTCTATAGTAACTGCCGTCACTAGAGGAATTCCAACATAACCACTGGAACCAAGGATTAAAAAGTTAAGTAACACAGTTTAGCTAATTAGTGAAGTTAGCATGACGATTATTTTTTCCTCTAATATACGCTGAGCATGATAAATACATGGTGGAAACGGTACTCGTCTAGCTCTTCTCTCCTCGTGTTAGAATATATGTTGGAAACAAAATTAAACACAGTGTTATATATTATATATATATATATATATATATATATATATATATACATTTTTGTTTCAGTTTTTCAAAGTTTAGTTTTAGTTAAATGAAAAAAATTTAAACGTGTAGACTCTATGATTCTTGCAACTCAGCTTAATTTTTCGTTTTATACGTGGAATCTCTTCTTTGGTCCCCGAAGGAAATGAAGCTTACTAAAATACCTAACAAATGAAAACCTCTGGTGTAATGTGTAATAGTGCGACATAAGACGAAAAAGAAAAAACAAACACAACATATTAGTAGTGAGTACAACAACATAAATATTGTGATTTTTTTGGCAAAGCCAATTTATTGCTCATCATTAGAATGAAACTAATATATACTCTATACTAGAAAATATGAACAACACATACCTGGTTATTGATCTTAATTCGAAAATATTAAAACGAAATGGGATGAAAGTTAGGTTCGGCTCGTCTTGACCATGCGTTTATCAGGCTCGGCTGACATTAAACAAGGCGATATCCGTAACGTTATGTCAACTAATTAACACAAAATGTTTAATTATTTTCAAAAATTGGTTTAAGGGTCATGTTAGAATTGTAGTATTGACGGAAATTACTACTAGAGGTGAGACAGGATTGAAAAAAATTTGCGAAGCTATAAAGGTTTAGAATATGGTAATCTGTGGATTTTTGCATGTTATAGCTCGATTTAAGAACATTATGCGCAAAAGGTAGATATCAAGCCCGCCCACAATGGTGCTTGGAAGAGTGAAGTAGTAGTTTAGGTCACGTCGTCACTTGTTGAGATAGTGACTACATGATTGAAAACGGAGTCGTCAATCTTCCAAGCGTCACTGTGGGCAGGACTTGTGACACTAGATTTGAGCGCAATTTTTAAATCGGGCAAGAAAAAAAAAACGCCTAATTTGAACGATTAATATATGAAAAATCTTTAACTTTTCGCAAATTCCTTAAATCGGTCTGGGAACTAATAGAAAATGCCGTCAATACTGCAATTTCAACATGTTTCCTAAGAGGAATTATTGAAAAGTTAATTAAGCAATTCAATTAATTCTTCAACTTACCGTTACGATTAAACCATCATCGAATGTCCGCCGAGGCGGAATAAATTCATGACGAGAGAACTCGTCGACCTCTTCGACCATGTTCTTTAACAAATATTCGATTTAAAAGCAAACACCCTGTATCCTAAAATATTCGTGCGTGTTCAAATAATAATAAAGGAAAAAGTGCAACGGTATAAAATATATCTAAAAAAAAAGACGAAAAAAACCCCATAAAATTAAACTGACGGTAAGCGGTTTTGCGCAACCCCAAGTTAGTCAAATTTTCATTTCGAATTGAACAAAAGTAGAGATGTATATGTATTACGTAGTGTTTTTATCTCTGAAGGCTTCGAAATCGCTGTGAAGTGTAAGAGTGCTAAAAGCAAGAAGTCCTTTATGACCTAATGGCTTTAAGGAAAGAGAAATCGGTTCGGAATAAAGGCACGAGCATATATTTTTATTGTTGTATACATCTCCTACATATTAAACCAGACCATTTAACATTGAAACATATATAATCTCGTTTATTAAAAGCTGAGGTACAATTTAGTTACCAAGTAAGTTTGTTTGATGCTCTGATAATGAATTGAGTAACAACAGTATATGTATAAACATTATCCGTGCCAATTCATATTCCATTTCATAAACCCTAGAGGTTTTCTAAAGTAACAAACAAACAAATGGGTTTTGGGCCACGCCTTAACTAAAACGCGTAGACATCACCATTGTGAAAGTTAAAGAAAACATCATTAATGGGGGCAATATATACAAATCGGTATGGCACTCCGGTGAGTTAGATAACTTGATGTGTCATGTCTTTGTGTTCTAGCGTGTTTCGGGTGTACACAATGATGAATATCCGCCAGTTCGCCTTTAGTTCTCTGCTACTTCTTTCTTAAATGCATTGCTAAATGATGTTATTTTCTAAGGGTAATAGTCAGTAATGTTTCATCTATGTGTATATTTTGATGACGTCAGAGGATAATATAATATTGCTCGTAAATTCCGAAATGTACAGAAAATTCTTATTTTTTATGTATTCTGTTTTGGGTGTATCTCTGAAACAATACGTACTATTAATCACTGAACATATGTATATTAGACTATTTTCTCACGGCGTGTCATTTTTTCGATTAGTGACTAACACCCTTGTGTCGTAGCTTGATAAAAATAGTCTTGACGTATGCGTTTTATTTAGAGTTTTATGTAACGCGTTACTTGTACTTAGTGACGTTTTCGGCAACGAAATAAAGACTTCTTGCTCTTTAATAGGACGAACGAATAACATAGGTTTGTTCATTCGACTCATTGATGGTTTCTGATGTTGTCTTTCATGCCTTGGCTCTCAGAAGTTGGCCGGCAGTATTCTCAAATGAATAAAAAATATGTTTTTACTTTGTGATAGAATAAAAAGTAACAGTATTATTTATTTCTCAAGGAATGCGTCTACAACATAAGTTTCCCAACCTAGTTTTCACACTTGCTCGCGCTTCGCGCCTGTGACTTCAATGGCGAATAAGCTCCAGCTGAACAATTAACAGTTGTGCAGAAATCAATACAGTATATAAACAGAGTTATCGCTTAGCGCGTAACCATTGAGTTCTATATCGGTGAATGAACCCCTTTTCCGGACACGCCTTCAATAAACAAACACTACGAGGTAGGATCGTTTAGCCCCTTGGAACATTCTATTCCATCCTTTGTTGTTCAGTCCGGTTGAGCTTGCCCTAAGTGAGGTAATGCACTTCAATGCTGTCGAGTGTTGAAGGTACTGGTGAACTCGTATAAGGTACTATCAATATCAATATGATCTGAAACGTGGCACTACGCGTGGTGCGTAAAACTATGTGTGCCTCCTGTCGTGCGCTCCAGATCAACAAGCTCAACTCGAATACCCGAGTGTAGGAACAAAAAGTAGAAAACGCACACACAGGTCTCAAGCACAGCTGAGACGTTTATTCACGACGAAAATTCTAAAATAATCCCTGGAGAAGGGGAACAAGAGGGACAAAGGACAAACACAACTCTCCAAACACAACTAGGTGACTGGCGCGCGTTCGAAAAAATCCGCCTGGTCCGGGTATCGAGCCCGGAACCTCTCCATTTCCAGTGGAGCGCTCTACCAACTGAGCTAACCAGGGGTTAGATGTCAGTAGAGCAAGCATGTTTTATCATATGCCACCAGTCTAACACCAACAAGGGCGGAAGGCTTGCATTTTAAGGTTATGATTATAATGCAACTAAATGCAACGGTGCAAGCGAGCTGTACAAGAATGACAAAAAGTTCATTATAATCATAACAAATTGCATTATAACCATAACCTTAAAATGCAAGCCTTCCACCCTTGTTGGTGTTAGACAGGTGGCATCTGATAAAACCTGTTTGCTCAACTGACATCTGACCCCGGGTTAACTCAGTTGGTAGAGCGCTCCACAGGAAATGGAGAGGTCCCGGGTTGGATACCCGGACCAGGCGGATTTTTTCGGTCGGCACCAGTCACCTAGCTCTGTTTGGAGGTTTCTGTTTGTACTTTGTCCCTCTTGTTCCCCTTCTCCAGGAATTATTTTCGTCATTCTTGTCCAGCTTGCTGGCACCATTGCATTTAATTGCATTATAATCATAAACGTTTATTTCACATTTTCTTGTAGATAATTTGCGTGCTGAGGTCGAGATGCGTATTCTTTAAAACAGGGGTGTAGAAAACGTTTCCTGCACTCTCTTGCGTCCTTCGGCTGCGACCTCCTCTTTCGATACCTCGAGCGCTACATGCACCGTAAATTTGAGTTTCATAGCGTGGGTTCATTGACACTCGAGGAGGAGCTCTGTTGATATAACTTGTTCACAGATTTAACATTTTCCTCTTTTCGTTTTGACTGACTTTTGTTTCGTCTAAATATTTGCTTCTCAGCCCTTTCTCGGGTAAATCAGCCTTGACGACAGTACAACTGCTAAGCTAGAAGCGCGAGCTCTTTTTATCAAGGAGGCGTACCGGCTGTACAAATCTCGCTCTGCAGAAGTGACTGCACAATATAAAGCTATGAGCTTGGCATTTTAGCCGGCAGAAAATCCTATTAGACAAAGAGTATTTTTATAAAATGCTGTTATAAAATCGTCTGGAGAGCAAAACTGCTGTATAAAGTGTTTTTATTTTTCACGCCTGTTGAACGGAGCAGATTGTGCCACAGGGCAACGGCAGTGAGCGTGCTCTTGCTCAATTGAGAACTGCCAGCACGTTGCCGTTTATAAATTTTGTTACCAGATCAGGTGTGGACCCAAGGTAAATGCATATGAAATACAAAACTGAAGGTGGTTCTGTAAAAACGGAGAGCAGACAAAAAGTAGAGAGTACGAGGTCCTTTTTCCTGAAAATATTTTGTCGTTGGGGGACTTGGCTGTTTTATAACGTGAAATCCCTGATTCCTCCCTGAATTGAAATGCTCAAGTCAGCAAAATCTCGCAGTGGCCTTGATCGAAGTGTTATTGCTATTAACCAGGGGTCATATACGTGACCCCTGGTTAAAAGCAATAACGAAGACTCCCGTCATGAGCCTGTGAATTTTATAAAATAATTCTAACCTACCTACCGGAAGTGCACCAAGGAGGACTTTTAACGGCGCCGATAATCATAAAACGAAAACAACAAAAACAAACAGATTTTTAAGTTATTTCGATTAGAATCAATTTGAGTATAATGAGTGTACAAATAATTCTCAGTTTCTTGATAAATTATAACGCATTTTATTCATTTATAATACATATTGGCTAATACTCGGCGCAGTACTTCATATAAAACAAAATATATGTGATTAACAATGTACCAACCTTTCACTTCAATGGTTCTTGGTTTTGTTACTTCCTTCATCATCATAATGCTATTTCATTATTAAGTGTTAAAATGAACCTTGCAGTTGAATATTTGTGAACAACTGACCATATAAATTGCTACCACAATTGCTTAACTTTTTCGCTCGCTGTGTTACTTCCATATAATTAATTTCAAGTTGGCCCTCAAAATCTCTAAGTATCACATGACATATCTAATGAACGTGAGCTGAAAAATTACTGATGTGCTGAGATTTACGTATTTATTTAGTGTATCCTCAGGGCCGGATAATTACAGATGGGAATGGGGACAGAAGTACGATCGTAAGAAAGACATGGTTAATACGGCTAAAATACGAATAACTTGCTATTTTAGCTTAAACCGGTAAACATCTGTGACTGTTGTAATGAATAGGGGAAGGCAATTCCATTCAAGCGATGTTCTAAGGATAGAAGAGTGGAAAAAAGAATTTGAGTGACAATTGGTAGCGCCAACTTTGTTGATGTGGTCGAGGCGAAAGGAGACCTAGACTGGTTCACTTAGTAGTCGGTTAGTAAAAATTAGTAAAAAAAGCGGTCATCAAAATTGTTGGTGTGGACCAATATCCTCATAACATAATTAACAAAACTGTGTGCTTGACAAGTTGTCTGAGTTAAATGCGGAAAACGCCACTTTCAAGTTCATGCTGTGTGACGCAGTGTCCATCCTGCTAGGTTTTAATTAAAAATGAAAGTCGTTTACAACTCCCTGTAATGCCGAATTAGAGCGCAGCTCTTGAGGAGAAGGATGGAAAGGTACTGAGGGGAGGGTATACCTCTCCTCCTCCTCCTTCCCTCATTCTTCAATCTCCTCCTGGGAAAGGTCACGTGGCCTCGGGAGGAGGGGGTCACGTGACCTCAGGGGGAGGGGGTCACGTGACCTCGGGGGAGGGGGTCACGGGGTCACGTGACCTCGGGGAGGGGGTAACATGACCTCGGGGGGGGGGGGTCACTTGACCTGGGGGGCACGTGACCTCGGAAGGGTCACATGATCTCGGGAGGGTCACATGACTTCGGGGTCACGTGACCCCCCGAGGTCACGTGACACCGGGGGGGGGCTCGCGCGGTGCATTATGGGACATCCCTCATAATGCACCGCGCGGTTACGACGACGGCGACGCCGCTCAAGCCGGAAATGGGCGCCTAAGAGCTGCGCTCTAAGAAAAGAAATGAAAAGAGAAAAGAAAAGAAAACTCATGGATCTTTTGGAATTTGGGTGTGGTTCTTTACGAAACATTTCCATGTGTAGTGCGAAGGAGGCCAGAAAATAGGCGCGCGCATTCTTTCCTCTTTTATAGTTTAAAGTATATAGCCAGAGAAAAACAAATAAATAAGTCCATTACCCCGTGAGAGCACGACTTTTTTATTTCTAGCTGACAGCTTGTATTAGGCTGATGTTCTGATCTATTATTTTTGCATTGAGAAGACGGCTTCCTGAAAATGCCTCTTCGTAAGGTTTGACACTCAGAACGTGGACGGCTATTTTCTACAATCTAGTGTACACGTGAAGCTAATAACAATCGATGACCAAGAAAGTTTTATTAAGAAATAAACTAATGTAAAAAAATCCTTTTTTTAGTTCCGGGATATTACATCTGTGCCTCCAATTTATATTTCTTTTAACAAACATGTATATTAGCATGAAACTATTCGTTTAAGGGATTCCAAAATATGAGTCTAGTTGCGGGTCGGCGACCTATGATAGAAATATCTTTTGAAATGCTTGCTAACTCAAAATAAGTCTCGCAAAATAAATACTTAGCTTTTTTTCCGGTGAAAGCTTATATTGAAATTACATGCCCCAGGCATTTCAAATATGTATTTCTAGAGTGAATGTAGCGTTCCTTTAAACATGTCCACGCTCTCCACTCACCAAATGTATTTGAGTCAGACCTCTCTTTGCGGACTAAGCATTATCTGGCCATGCTCCGTATGTTGCAGTGTAGATTTCCTGTATACTGTGAGGTAGGCATGTTTTATAGCGCTGACGTTTGCCGTAGAGGGCATTCCAAGAAAAACGTTTACTTTTAGTATTATAACGTTATCAGATCTGAGTATCACGGAGTAAAGAAATGAATAAATACATAACGACAATAAGATAGTCCGACAAGCACTATATTGAATACTAAAGCACTAATGTTTAAATCTCGATTGTCCCGTAACCTAAAAAAAGTGAGCAGTTATGTCATTTCTTTTTAACTAATTGATTAATTCACTTTGTTCCTCTTTAAAAGTTCGTCAATTGCCCAGCTTAAGTTAAAATGTGATATATTCAATTCAATACCGAGGGAAGTTCGCAAGTTCTAATCACACAGACGGAGAAGTGAACAATTTGAGCGATTTTAGATTGCACCAAGATATAACTCAGCAAAATAAGAAAAAAAATAGCAGTGTAAAGTTAAATGCCAATCGGAGTCAGTGCAATCCTCCGATACGCGAAATGATAGCTACCCGAAAAAATATATTGTGCCAGTCGCTCATAACGCCTGCAGGAAGGAGTCACTTGAAATGTTTAAAAGAACAAGAAATACAAAATATTCATCGAGAACTGTGAGGAAAAGAGGATACGGTATCAGGTGGTAATTAAGTACTTCTGTACTATCGCCCCGCGTTCCCTCCCTTCGGTGTTCTGGATCTCATGTAATTTTTGCTGCCTACGCATTTCTGTCATTGGGAATCCAGGGTAAGAAGTGTGATTACGCCTGTGCAGGTACTTCGCCATCGTGCGACCCCTGTGCGGTCGACTGTCCAGGTGCCACGCAGCGGTCACCATCGGCACTATCTGGGGGGCGTCGGGGCTCTTGGCGCTGCCCACGCTGCTGTTCTCGAGGACCAAGTCGTACCGCTACGGTGACAACGATGTGCGCATCGTCTGCTTGCTCGTCTGGCCCGACGGACCGCCGACCATCTCATCAGCCGAGTACCTGTAAGCCTCTCTCTCGTTTATACATCAAAATATCAGACTAAAATTTCTGACGTCAAAATTAAAGAAAGCAAGAAAACGAGTTGCCAGTAGCGTAATTAAAAGTACTACGTTTTGATCAGGGTGTCGAACCGAAATGTTTTTCGCTCCGGTTTTCGTTCCGGTTCAGGGAAAACGGTTCAGCTCCGGTTCAACTCCGGAGTGAAAAAATAAAGGTTCAAACCGGTTTGAACCGGTTCGTTCTCATATGCTACAAAAACAATTGAAGACCGCAAAAAAATAAACTTTGCACATTTTATAAACGTGTTACACATAAAAAGCAAAGTCTCGCATTATTGTGTGGAACGAACGAGCTAGTGCTGGGGCACCTCGGGACGTGGGTGAAAGCGCGGTTCAATGTCAGGCAGCTGACCGAAAAAGCAGGACGTCGTCAAGCATATCCGGGGAAAGACGGCCCCTCTGAGACGATAAAATGAACTTGAGTGCAGAAAAGGCTCGCTCCACGCTGACCTGGATCGCAGGCACTCCCAGGGCTACTCGCGCCAATGCGTAGAGTTCTGGATGGCGCTCCCGTCTCTCTTCCCAAAACTGCAACACGTTAGCGTCCCTTGAAAGCCGCGGCTCCTTGTCTAGGCATCTCCAGGAGGCATGCTATATAAAGGGAGCTACTGGTACCTCGAACGTGCACGCCAGCCTCAACCTCTTTTTCCTTGAGGAGCGCTTCCACGGCGTCTTCCGGATCTTCTGGAGCCGCCGCAGTTTCAGAAGACAAGGTAGAATCTTGCTCGCATTGCAGAGCTGCGATCCGCCTCCGAGTCTTTGTTAAATGCAACGTGGCCCGGTACTTTTGCGCAGGGGTGAGAAGAAGGCGGTAGCTGGGGATCTATGTACACTGCTGCACAGAAGACATCCGTGTCAAGAAGTTGTCGCTTCCGCTTTTTCATTGACTGGACCAAGGCCTTTGCTAACGGCGACGATATCTTGAAAGTGTCCATGGAATATGTCAGCCATGCTCCGTAGAAATCTCCTACAGTGATCTGTTCCTTCTGCAATGTTTTCGTCGCCACTTCTGCCGGGCGAAGCGATACTGCGAGCATTTCGACTTCCGCCCATGTGTCTTCAGTCGACCTGGAGCTTTCTTCTTTTGAGAGCAACCCTCCAGCCCTCTTAGTTCAAGTAGCCAGGTGAGCATATGCAGCGTGGACATCCACCGCGTTGGACAATCAAGCATTGGTTTCTTCAATCCTAGCTTCCTGATCAGGATAACACATTGGACACGTAGTCTCTTAACAAGCGCGCGGCTTTCTCAGGTTCGCGCGAAAAGAAGTGTTTTAGAGCGCAGCTCTTAGGCGCCCGTTTTCCGGCTTGAGCGGCGTCGGCGTCGCCGTAGGCGTAAGCGCCCGAGGTCACGTGACCCCCAGGTCACGTGACCCCCAGGTCACGTGACCCCCGAGGTCACGTGACCCCTATCACGTGGTCCCCCAGGTCACGTAACCTCTCTGGTCACGTGACCCCCAGAGGTCACGTGATGATGATGACGATGACCTCGTCAGTGACGTTACTGATGACGTCGTCGGCATCCGTATCGTCATCGTCATCATCATTGATGACGTCATCAGTGACGTCACATGACCCCCCTCCCGAGGCCATGTGACCCCCCCCTCCCTCCCCCCCGACGTCACTTGTCCCTTCCCGTACCCTCCCCTCCTCCTCCTCAAGAGCTGCGCTCTAATTCGGCATTACAGGGAGTTGTAAACGGCTTTTCACTTTTTTTTGTTTTGTTTTTACATTTTCGGTTTCTTTTCCAGGTTACTGTGTTTTTCGCCACGCACTTTTCACAAGACCTGACTTCGCGTATGAACCGAAAACCGCATGGAACACATATCGGTTCCGCTCCGGAGCGAAAAAAATTATTTCGTTCCGTTTCAACTCCGGTTCGAGCGAAAATAACGGTTTTTTCCGGTTTTCGGTTCACGGTTAGGGTTCGGTTCAATACCCTGGTTTTGATATATTGAGAAAATAACATTTTCGATGGAACTTTAATAAGAGTATATACAAACCTAGGGAACCCTAACTAATTATTCACACTAATATTATCAACTCGTTTTTCACATTAACTTGGAAGCACTGTCTCTCATTCATAACGTGTAATTTAGGTGATATGATGAATGTGCCCTCCACATATCGTAGAATATGTGGAGCAGCTGTGGAAAGCACTTGAATCTGCGTTAGAAGGAAGATGTGTTCTTCATCAGCCATTAAAATTGCAACAAAGTTAATGCGAAGCGACTGGTTCATAACATCCATGTAGTAGCTTATTTGCGGATTACATGCTTTTTGTTTACTTTCATTCAAATTAAAGTGTATGACAAAGCCTAGTTTTTTTTCCTGTAATTATTTCTTGTTTACTCCGTTTTATATGAACATTTATTCCCAACTCGGTCAAAGTTATACTCTTCTGCAGTTTTTTACTTATAATATAGATTTCTGCAACATTCTTATTCGCGTTGGTTGTATTGCTTCAATAAAGTAATGATATTCTGCCTCCGGAAATGCATGTGCGGTGATTGTAGTAGCGATTAAATAAACGGGCTGTAGAATATTTATTTTATTGGCCAAATCAGCAGCTGGATTAGGCTTAATTTTGAGCTTTTATTTTGACTCATTGAGAAAGTAAAAATGGAATCAAATTCAAAAACTATGTATGCCAGTAAGGCATCCGGCGTAGTCACAAATACACAACAAATTGAACATCTAAAGAACGCCATACTGAGAAGACAAACGTTTCGAATATGTATTTTGCGTATTTCTGCCAATACAACTTTATTTTCTGAAGCAAAAGATTCGTGGCTCAAAAGCAGTCCTCAGAGGCCGCGTTTCAGGTTTCAGACAGCTCAATGTTTTTTGCAAAGCGTAGATATAAAAAAAAGTTTTGAAAGGCTGACTCGGCTTCAAGTTTGTACCAGAATTGCGCGCTACTCATATTGTTTTCTCAGGTTGTATTGGGCTGAGAGAAAAGGCCAACCAATGATGTTCACTTTAGTTGCGGCGCTTATCCGGCTCATGAGACATTTGTGACTTGCACAGGTATACTTTTTAATGCTGTGCCCTACCGATCGGATTTTCCGATTTCTTCAGCTACAGTCATTTCCGAGGCTGCGACATAAACTAAGAACGGTCTCACAAAAGGCAAAGTCCTCTTGTATTTTGGTAACTACAACCGCGAAGAATTCTGATTCCCTTCCGCTGGACCGAATAATCACAAATAGCATCATCAACCCGTAAAGCAAAAGCCACAACTTCAAAAACTAAACCAAGCACCGAAACAACGTACACAAATAAGGAGGGTTAACGCACTGATGATCTCCGCCGCACCGGCTAGACGAGAGCAGAAAGATGAATAACCTCACCTGTCCACTCCACTTTATTGGATGCACCGGTGATCAAGCGCAAGCATTCCACCTTCTTCTAACCCGAGAGACGGATGGCCAGGGCGCGAACCCGGGACAACTTCCAGCCATAAATCTTGCCCAGAAATCCCTCTTTGTCTGGCGGTGTCAGGACATTGCACCGGGCCACCATCAGTCGCCTGATCGCGCCAGAAGAATCTTGTCAGTTGCATTTCGACGGAGTAGCGGCATCGCGCTTAACAGAGGGAAAAAAGCTGGAATTGTTTGTGCCCAGGGATCAGTCAATGACATTTCTTCGGCATACGGCGCTGTGTATTTCTTCTTTCTTGTCGCTTTCTGTAAGCCGCCGCGGGAATAGAAAGGACAGGAAGGAATCTATTCTGGGAAGCTTTCCTTTTTGCGCCGGATGTCTGGCTTTAATGGAGCTAAAGTGACGGTGCTAAAGCTGGTGCTTTACGCTCGAGGTTCACGATAAAACAAAAGGCGAATTTACGGATTTAGAAGGCTGGGATTTGAGGGAGCTTCATTAATATTGTTTTAAGCATTCGTTGACTATAGATGACGAAGGAAACGAGTAATTCAAAATTGGGCTCATAATTATTTTGCCAACTGTATATCGCTGCCTTGTGCACAGTTGTCAAGCGCGGAGGTCGACGATAAGCACTTTATATTTTCACTCCAGGGTTTGTGAGTACTTTTTAGAAACACGCGCTCTGTATTGAGTCAGATAAAAACGCACCACCAAGATTTGGAACTACAGTCATTGATATATTAAGAAGTGTACAGCCTGGTCAGTATTTTTGGGCGTAATATTTTGTTTATATCATTTTTGCGGCAGAATCTAGCCACTTCTATTTCGGTAGACATGCCCCCTTATCGACAGATTCGCCCTAGAGCTGAATGCATTCGCGCTATCTGCGTGGTGGCTTTTGTATGCCCCACCAAATCCGCCCTTTCTTAGGGCATCGCACCCACGCCTGGACTCTGCATCCAGCTCACCAGTGACCACGAGGTGGCATCCTTGGAGGGAGCCTTTTAATGGCCCAGAACAGGCAGTAACCTCTGAAGGCTATATTTCGTTTCACCTTACGTCCAGAGGCAGCCCACGCTACGCGCCGCGCCTAATGGGAACAATCATACATCGTCAATAGCGTACCATTATGGTGTTCTCTATACTCAGTACGTGTTCTATCACCACAAGACCAATCATAAACGGAAAAGGCCCAGTGACATGCGCTTTTGACAGTGGAATTCTCTGTTCCAGTTAGCTCCCAGCATCTGCTGCGTCTGGGCTTAAGGTGGAACCTAGCATACAGAGGGACGTACGCATTCACGACTGAAAAAGGGTCGTACGACAGATTAGACAGATGGCCAAACTCAACTAGGCGCCGGCCAATAGCGGTCCCACGTGAATCAACCTGACGCTAGGAGTGATCAGAGCTCGGGAAAGTTCGGCCATCTTTCCGAAGCCTCATGCGACCTGTCAGTCGTTTGCGCGTGCATGTGCACGATCAGATCTGGGCCCTTATGTTTACATGTTGGGGGCTTCAAAAAGAAGAAAAACCAAAAGGACAAACAAGTTGCCATCATTGATGAGCTAGAATCAGCTGTTTAGGCACGGACGTAACGCCCCGCCAAAAGGTGGTTCAGCGAAGCATCAAAAGGCTACCACCAGTGGCGTAGTAACGGGGGGGGCCGGGGGCCGTGGGCCCCGGGTACCAGGAGTCTCAGTCACGAGGGGGGTGCCACTTATGGCGGCAATCCCCCCGGCTTGACTGGTTCGTAAGTGGCAAAGAATGTGTAGACGCATGAGGTCACCACTCTTCCATCACGAACGTGTCTGGTGCAGAGTCGCAAAACTGGCTTGGCTCGCGCAAAGTCATCGCGCACCGGCGGAAAAAACAAGCGCGGAAAGTGCGGGAGCACTCGAGAAAGAGCTGTGCCCGGGCACGCCGAGCCAACGCCACCTAGTCTACGCCAAACCCAGCGCAACACGACGCTGGCTTGCGCCGACCACGGCCGGACTGCGCCGAGACAGCAAGAGAAGGCGCCAGACGAAGAAGAAAGAAATCACACGAAGGTCTTACACGAAGGGAGTCGCGGGGAGGGGTAAACGTGTTGGGTAAACTCTCAACGTGTCGTCTCCCTCACCCCGGACTCTCACCCATGGCTGTCCACCCGTGCACGGCACCGCACCACGCGCCGAGGGGGAAGTGCCGAGAGGAGGTGCTGGCGAAAGGCTTCTGCTCAGCAAGCTCCCTCGCTCTCTGACCCCGCCGTAAGTTCTAGAAGCGCGTCGCTCGCCGTCGGGAGGCGGTCACAATGTAGTGTTCTGGCAAGTGAATTCGTAATGTTGTGACGGCGACGGCGTTTCCCTGTTGCCACAGCGTGCCATGACTGGAGACCGTCGAGCTTCCGGAAATCTGCGTGGACGGACTGGCTTCAGCGCCGCAGTGTACCGTATGCCAACGATTGTTTGATTGCATTACTTTCCATTTTAAGGCGTGCGGTTTAGAGGCTCGTTTTAGCGACAACATCTTACCGAATTGCCTCGAAACTCTGTTTAGAGAAAATGGCGGCCGCCGGCATGCTGTTGCTTGCCGAATCGTTAGCGGTGAACCCTTGGCGGTGCACGCTCGAGCTTGATATTATATCATATTTTCCCGGAGCGATACCGAGGGTGACCACAAGGTCTGTTTGGAAGCCTAGCTTGCCGCCGCGTACAGACCGCATTTCTCTAAACTGAGCCTTCACGTTCTCTAAACCAGAGGTGTGCAAAGGGGGGGGGTCGCAGGACGATGTCTGGGGGTCGCGGGGTATCAGGGAGCCGACGAGGTGCCGATGGCGCTTTGACACTGCTTCAAATATTTTACTGCCAAGTGCTACCCGCATGTCTTTAAAGGGATACTGGAATGAAAATTGAAATTTGACTATCGTGTCCATAAATTAGTTGAATGTGACCTATAATACCCGTAAAGCGTTTCATTTGCACGAGAGCGCGTGCAAATGAAACGCTTAACGAAGCCATGGTCTCGCGCCTGCAGCCTTGACAGCGTAGCACACTAAGTATGAAACGGAGTATAATGTCCGAGCGAAGTTAAAGCTAGAATGCGCTGACTAACGTTGAAGTTTGGGCTAGCTCGTTCTTGTCCGTGTCTTTGCGCTGTTTTAACCTTTTAATCTAGAATGCGCCCCTGCCTTGCACGTCGCGTCGCGGTTATGGCTTTTAGCTTGCGGTCTCGGGGGAGGGGCGGGGGGGGGGGGCGGGGGTGACAAAAGACCTAAGGGCCCCGGGTGCCAGATGGTTCAGCTACGCCACTGGCTACCACACAGGTGGTGTTACTGCATTTGGCTCCGGGAGGAGAGTAGGAAGAATGTTGACATGTCTACCAATACCAAAGTGAACGGCATCTGAAAAAAAAAAAGAAATTGTAAAGTCGTAACATACGTTTTTGTACGTCCATGCACCTTGCTCCGTGATTCTTTTATTGAGATTTTTATTGGAGAATACCGCATTTAGATTAGTGGAGGAGCGGCAATAAAGTGCTCAGTACTAGCCACGACAATTGTTTCTTTAACCGTCAAAGAGTAAAGGAGACCGGGATAAAACTTCGCGCGTTGGTAACATTTGATTGGTTGAAACTATGGATTGAGAAGATTGGGCTGCCATTTGATACTATCAAATCGCTAACCTGCAGTCTAGTGTTTTGATCCTTGACGTAAAGGCAAACCATTGTTCTCACATCAAATTCTGAGAGGTGGGTAGAACATCCTACACTGGCTGCCACCAAAGAACATCGAATCAATAGAGGATCATTCGCAAGTACCCAATTTTCCCTTTACTTCCACCTCTACCCGAAGGCTATATTCCACGATTCAGTGCTCTACAATTGCAGCCGTTTTAACTAAGCCATATATGATTGAATAAATGTTTGACTGACGACGGCACAACAAGGCGTTTACGCGGGTACAATAGTTAGAAATATGAGGTCCAAATTATACAGGCAAATTACTTTAATGTATTAAAAGTGCGTATATCGTGTTTGAATATTCAAGGTGTAACCACAGTCACCGGTTTCAGTGTTTAAAAACGTTTCTAAATATAATAATTAAATAAAAATATTATCCGTTCAACCACGAAATGCCTTTTAACTGTTCTTAAAAACATGTGCACACATACGACGCATGTTACATAGTCCCACTTAAAGGGCCCAAACGGAGAAAATACAGAACTCATTAGAGCAAGTCACAATGTTAAGTGGTGCAAGACAATCTCTTTAACCTAATACAATTATTATATTAATAAACACACATCGTATTCCGGGTGCTGTGTGCCACATTCATTTCAATAAAATATTACTTATTGTAAAATATAAAATAACAAGCACCTTGGTCAAGCATCAAACGGACGCTTTCTGCGTCCTATGTTCCGAAAAATGCATATAATATGTCGAATGGTTGCTCAATATGGTTTAATACGATATCAGTAGTGGTATGAACGCACGCTATATTCTTCAATAGGCTAACACTCAATTGATGCGATTAACATGTAAACGATGTTTCTATATCTACTGTTCAATTATTAACAAAAAACAGCTGTAATGAATCTATGGCTTGCAAACCAACTCATCTCTGGGGCATACTTGTTATCTGCAACTGACCAAGACTTGCGAAAGCTACTAATGGAGCAGACAGCTCATGGCGTAATAAACGCATGTCCGAAAAAAGTTAAACGAGAAATTTTCTCTGCTTTGATAAATCACACTCACGCCATGTCGTGCTAAAAAGGACCACATTTCTTTCTTGAACAATCATCTGCAAAATCTTGAGGCCTTGCTCTTGCGCGGACTCGGCTATAGCAAAAGTCCACACATTCGTACTGCAGTAAAGCATAGACAACTGCATTGAATCAAATTAGGATTACTCAAAAATACCAACCGAGCAGAATCATACATTTCGATGTCCCAACGTGCGCCGCAACTCAATCAAACTTCTTCGTCGAGGCAAGCTGCTATGAACCCAGGGGATTTTCAAAGCGCGCACGATACGAAGTCGGCGCTTGCCTCCAAGCTAGGCCTCGCGGTAACGACAACAGTCCCAGCGCACCGGAGCTGGTCACCTGTTTACGTTTGTCCAGATGAAGCAGAAAGCTTCCTGATCGAATTATGCCGCCCTTTCCGTTCTTCGTCTCGGGGATGCGGTATTTTTGGTTGTATTTTTAGGACTTTGTTTGGAACTATGGATGCTCTTTCATGAGAATACTGTATTTATGAAAAAGACAAAGTCGCGAGTGATAAAACACAGTTCTAAAGGAGGTATGAGAAGTCTAAAGAGGAACATAGAGCGAGAAGTCAGCCATGATGACCGTAACCGTAATTTCAATATCATAATTGCGAAGCAGCGTTAGATCGATATTTTAATATTTAATCAATTTTGACCTCGTTATTTTTATTTTATCATTTGAGTTCCAGTTACCTGCGAAAATATTAATTTGGTTAAAGTACAGCAATCCTTTATTGCAAGGAAAGGGTGCAATCCGCCGATAGATGAGCAAACCGCGTGACATTCAGGATTTTAATTTTGGAAAGGAACTGATGATCATTCAGATGTGTATGAAGTCAGCAACGGTTACTGGAAGTACCACTCAGTAAATGACCATAATTAAAATTTTAATTGGGACCAAGCTGTACTTTCTCTATCTGGAAATTCGTGCAAGCTGCAGCCGGTGATCCCGTCACGTGACAGTTCAGAAGCAAAACATGTTAAGAAAGAAAATGTTTTTAACTTGGTCGAGATATAATTAAGCCACGCTAAGATGATTTATTTATTAGGTGTCTTCGTAGTGCTCTTATTTTTACCATGCTGCAAGTTTGTAGAGTGGTCAGTTCTCAGAATAGCACGTGTTCTGTTGCCGAAATATATCTTCAGATGTGTTTCAAACTCAGGCAATTCATTAATTGACAATATTCATGAAACAAAAAAGAAAATAATGTTACCTGGCTGGGACATTTATCTCCTTAAGTGCAATGATGATGCGGTAAGGCTTGGCGGAGATCTTAACCAGCCACCCCGGCCTAGGGATCAGGCATTTTCACACGTGGCAGATCAAATTGGAAATGTATAGATCACTTACCTCATCCAGATCCCTTTGAGGGGCATTCGCTGACATTTTTGCATGAAATGCCACCGCGCATGAAATATGACCATAGAATGACTCTGCGCCTCACCAAATGATTTCTACGAACAACCGAGTTTACGTTCCTACGCACGTGTAGTGGATGAGAGAGAGAGAGAGAAAGAGGACGTGCTGTTTTATACGCAACTCGCCGTCTGATGGACGCAGAAGAGCGGTACGATTCTTCAGATCTTGAATGTGTTGCAATAGTCTGGACAGCGCAACCCTTCGGCCATATCTCTACGGATGACACTTCACAGTTGCGATCATAACTCAACCTTGACATGGCTTTAAAGCAAGAAAGATTTGACAGCTAAACTTGCTCATTGGTCGATTTTACTTCAAGAACATAACTTCACAATTCCTGATTGGAGTGGAAAAGAACACCAAGTTGCAGACTTTCTATCTCGTCATCCAGTGATGGACATACCGGATTTTTCTGACCACGATGCTTGCTTTGGGGCTTACATTTAATTTTAAAGCTGCCATGAACAAGATGGTGAAATCCAAGACATCATGTCTCGACTTCAGTCGGCTGACCACGGCTAATTAACTACGTAAAGCGTACCAGATTCGTGCCGGGTAATTTCGCTATCGCTGTGCCAGCACCAGACATTGGGCACCAGTTGTCCCATCTTCACTACGTGGAACGGTACTGCATATTTGCAACGACTACTCTTTGGGAGGGGGGATCTAGGCCATAACAAAACTCTCCAGGAGATATTAGAAAGGTACTGGTGGACCGGGCTTCAAAAGGAAGTGGCAAGCTACGTAGCATTTTGCTCGTAATGTCAGAAACGCACCTCACCAAATACAACCAAACCACGCGAACTTCACCCCATACAACCACCAGAGGCTCCATTTGAGGTGTGGGGAATCGACCATATAGGGTCTTTTTTCAATTACGTCGGACGACGACCGCTTTGTTCACATGGCGGAAGATGACCTTACTGTATGGATAGAGTTTCCCTCGTGGCCTGCCTCAACCGAAGAAGTGGTGCGGTCGTTTAGAACCCAGCTTCGCCTCCGACACGTAGTGCCATGGATGATCATCCCTTATCGATGTACAGCTTTTACCTCCGCCATGTTTTGACAAGAGCGGGCATCTCGAAGACAGGCGCCGAAAAAACACAAGGACAAGACGAGACGTAAACACTGGCATCTCAAGGTATAACTAACTCCAAAGCAGCTCCCTAGGGACCACAGACGAACGGGTTGGTCGAGCGAGCTAATAGAAACATTGCTGGCATTCTTTGTTCGAATGTAAATGTCAACCACACTGAATGGGCCAATTTTGTTCCTCATGGTACGTTTGCGATAATTGTCTCTGAAGCAGTCAACCACAACTTACCCACCATTCCAACTTGTTCATGGTAGAGTGGCGGTGCATCCCCAGGAATGGTCATAATCTGTAACGTGGTGGAGTAAGCGAGATCATTTTACTAAAATAACTTTCAGCAGCACCTGGATGACGTACGAAAATGAGAAAGAATGGCTATATTACATTCCCAGGGCGTGCAGGCCACTCGATACAGCGCTGCTGGCTCGACGCCATGTCTATCTCAGGGTGATTTGGTCTTGGTTCGGAGGGAACAGCTGAAAAATGAGCGAGCTCAGAAGCTCCTGCCTAGGTATAGGGGCTCTTGCGAAGTCATTAATAAAATTGAACTTCTACCATATAAAGTACAAGATTGGGGAACTGCACGGGAGTGCAGTAGATTTTTAGTGCATGTTCATCACCTCAAAATGTACATCCCACGAACAAGTGTCCCTCCTTCTTCATGGGTAAGCTATAAGAACCCATGTGCTGATAACATGCTTTCTGTACAGTGATAACTCTTTTAAGTGGAAAGGGGGAGTGTTAGAGCTGGGTGAAAAAAAAAATATGAGAAGCAAAATGGTGTTTCGTGAACGTTCAATAACATTCAGTCAGCCGAATTTGAAGTTGACGCCAGGGGAGCTTGTAATATGTATGTATGCATATATATATATATATATTATATATATATATATATATATATATATATCCTCTATACGGGCAGAAACTGAGGGAGAAGAGGAGAGGAGAGCGGGGTGGGGGCGTCAAAACACATATATGTCTGAACTAAGCATTCCCTGGTGGGAATGCTTAGTTCGAACAATTGTGATTAGAGGAAAAGGCGGCTTTTGTCTCCACTCTCCAGTGCACTGTTCGAAGTCGTTGGAACACGGAACCTCGGCGTCCAGTGGTCGGAGTTCCCTCAGAATGCTTTCGACGCGTGCCGTGGAAACAAAGGCAGCTATCTTTATGTCTACTCAGAAATCGTTCTGACCAGGGGTCGGGGTTGTACGTCTTCGCGCGCTCTCGTCTCCACTTCTCCCTCGGTTTCTGCCCGCGTAGCCTTTGATTCCTTGCGCCGTTGCCATATTGTGTGAGCAACTCCTCCCAGATAGCCATGCCTTAGTGCTGGGTGTTTTACGTCTCCAGCCGGATTCCTGCGAGGGACTCAGATGAGACACGAGTGCCGGCCTCCGGCTGGGGATTGAAATTCGCCACTTCGCACTTTCTATCCAGGAACTGTTGATACGTGTGTTCGAGATTGAATATGTGCGTATTCTTTTTAATAGGCACCAACCACAGTGCGAATCCAGGGGAAATCGTCGGGGCTCTATCTTTTATCGTGTCGTCCGCATTATGGTCTGCAGTGCTGGCCCGGTGATTGTCTCCGTTATTGTAAAAAGTGCGATCTATTGAGATAGTAATGTGCCTTGATGACTTGCTCTGAATCAGCACCGGATTCCCGGAAAACCGCCCGGCCTTCCTGATGCGTTTTCTTTTTTTAAACAACTAAATATGTCCCCGTACTGGCAAAATTCAGTTAGGACAGATTTTGAAATACAGTACTTCGTTGAAAATATTTTGAACTGCTTGAGGCATGGTCGTCCGCAACTGTTTTAAAGTATAACATAGGAAATTACTTTAGATATGTTTTGATGTTGATATTATGTAACACAGAATAACGCTTTTGAAGTGCTTTATTATTTTTTTCCTTACGCTTTTCCGTTAACGTCGTTCGTTTTTCTTTCTATGTGGTTGTCATTTTCGAGTAGTGATTTTATTCATTGACAATGTGCACTGTTAACTATGCAGATATCTCTTGGTGCGGCGTTGTAATTAAGACAATGACTAAATGAACAGTTTGAGTTGATGAGATCAATTGTTGTGCAGTGCTGTTAAAAATAATGACCCTTGAAATAAAATCAAAATACGCTGCACGTGACCAAGTGGACACCAAAATCACACGCATAGATCCGGATCACTGATTGTACAATTGAAAGGAAAATAAAGAGATTGGCGATGTACCGGATAACTTGCCCCAAACTTCACTAAAACATAGAGCGCTTTACAGGAATGAAACCAACTGTACGTCGTTAACAAGCGTTGAAGGAAAGTGCACGTAATGTTTTAAATGTGTCCTAGTTATCCAAATAAGTAAGACTAATTAGCCAAACTTTTTTTTAACAGCTGAGGTGTGAAGTGGAAAGTTGTATGTAGTGCCCATTCAGAAACAAGCAATCAAAGTATTTGCTCCGTGATAGGCCTTTTTATGCTTCTTGTAATTAGCCAACAAAAAAGCCCGCAAAATATTTAAAAAAAGTGACAACGCGTTTGCGCTTCGCGCTTGGAGTGGTCTGAGACGTGCTCGGCAGGCATGACCGAAGGGCCCCCTCATCACCGGCAAACTACCCATATGTGCAGGGCGTCCTGTCTGTGTAGGCCTTAAAAGATACGCACGAGTACCTGCCGCCTCAAAGCCGTGTCTCGGACAGCGCCCCAGTGATAAAATTAACTTCGTCCTTCACAGCAGGTTTGAAAGCGCTCTTATCGCAACGGGCGAACGCGTTGACACGTGATTGTTTTTTTATTTTGCGGGATTTATTTTGAGGCGAAGTATACGGAACGTGCGCAAGGCAAGCAGACATAATTAGGTGTTTCTCAATGAGGCTCTGCCGACTCTTCCCATTCACACCTTGGCCCTTAAAATATAAATGAAAATTTAGTTACTTTGTATCAATTAAATAAATAGGCCCACACGAAAAATTCCTGCACTTTTCGCAAGACGCTTGCTGACAACATACAGTTTGTTTCACTCTCGCAGAAGCACTCCGTTTGTTATATATTTTTTTAGTTTTTAAGTTATCTGGGACATTATGTACGCATGAGGAAGCTGAAAAGTACTGCTCTTAAGATTGGAAGTCAAAAGACCTCTCGGGTTTGAAGTTCAAAGCCCTGGTTGAAAGATGCTAGCAGGTGGCTCGGCGTTGATGACGGCAGCCGGAGGGACGGGTTATGCCAATGAGGCGTCGAGTGGTCCATGAGCTGGAGAGCAACGAAGCGTCAAAGCCTAGTAGAGGTGGTGGTTTTTGTTGCTGATGGCCTCCCGCGCAGTCGAGTCGACCTCCGACAGGTCGGTGCCTCACCCGCTTGGGAGGTGGCAACGCTGAGCATCTCGGGGCCTGGACACCCTGACGGAGTTTGCAGCTGCGGCGTTGAGCTACGTCGCTGCCTGTCCCGCGCTCACGTGCCGTCCTGCCCTCAAGCCCAGTTCTCACGTGGTTCTTCCGGTTCCTAATGTAGTACCATTAATTTTGTAGCCGCCGGTTTGAGGGGGAAGAAAAAGGCGTGAGATAGCCATGCTCTTGCATTTTTAAGGACATCACCCATTTGTTGCATCAGTTAGAAATCTTGTCAAGGTCAAAATGGAGGAGATAATTATCAGATTGGTTGATTATTTCGCGGTAAAGAACACAGTCGTCAGCAAACAACTTTATCGAAGAGTGAATGCAGTCGGGAAGATCAATATTATATATTAAAAACAATAAGGGACCCAAAACAGAACCTTCAGGGACGCCATATTTTATGACAGAGGAAAATGAGTCAGAGTTGTTCGCAGTCACAAATTGGGTGCGTGTGTTGAAAAGCATTCAAGCCATTTTAGGATAATAAGGTGAATATTTAGGGTGCTGATATTAAGAAGTAATAAATAATGGGGTGCCTTATCAAAAGCTTTTTTGCGAAGTAGAGGAAAAGACAGTCAAATGATGATCCATGATCGAGGCCTGAGGTTATGTTATGGGCAAAACAGAGTAGTTCCGTCTCGCAACAGTAATGATTACGAAAACCGTGCTGAAATGGGCAGAAAAATGTGTTCGACTCCAGAAATGACACAATGTATGAAGATATTACATGCTCTATAAGTGTACAAGGGATGCTCGTTAGTAAAATAGGTCTGTAATTAAGAGGAGACTGTGCGTTACCAGATTTATGCAGAGGAACCACTTTCCCCACCTTCCAACCCTGCGGTGCTAGAGAACACTGAACAGACGGCCTTAATATTTGCGACAAAAATATAGATGAATAAGCCTCAGTGTTTCCTAAGAACTTCGAATTAATTCCATCACCGCCACAAGAAGAGGACAGTTTCAAATTCTGAATTAGATGCACAATTCCCACAAAATCAATAACAATCGGGTCCATTGGAAAAAAAATGGCGAGAAGGTATTAAAGGCACAGAACTAGAAGAAGGGTCAGAAATGACTTCGAAAATACTTCGTTTAACACTAAGCAACAGTCTTCTGTACGGATGACCTGAAAATTCGAATCTACAAGAAATATAGTGTTTTTTGTGTAGGTTTTATAATCTTCCAAAACTGAGCAGGATTGCAGGAAAGAATCGAGGGTAGGGTATTGTTGAGGAAAGTGTGCTTCGCCTCCTTGATAGCGGTGTGATAAGCACACAGTCTGTCTTGATATGCGCACCAACGAATAGGATTGTTCAGTGCGTTTCGCCAGACGAAAGAGTAGTTTTTTTTTGTTGAGCGAATATTTTAGGGCGGTGGTAAACGAAGGTGAACGATTCGCTTATCGGAGATGATACGAAGTTGTATATATTTGTGAATTAACGACAGGAATTTTTCTCTGAATAAATTCTAATTACATTCTGCCGTGCGTTCAGAAAAATGCCAGGCATATATTCATCAATGAATAGTTCAAGCTCAGTATTAATTTGTGAATAATCTCCTCTTTTTTAGTCTCTAATTGTTTTTGACCTTAGTACTTTGACGAGAAACGTACCCGGTTATAAAAAAATGCATGAAGCAGTGGTCACTTAAGCCAGGGAAATATGAAAGTTAGTGAACAAGATCTGGTGCTGCAGTTAGAATGAAATCTAGTATGTTACCTGATATAGGACCATATCTCTTAGGTTGATTCACGAGCTGTGTTAAAGTCTAAACATAATTTAGAAAAGATAAGCATTTGGCTGACGTTCCACTGATAATATATATATATATATATACAGGGTGTTTCAGAGAACTCAGGCCAAATCGCTCCTGCGAAAACTAAGCATCGCACAGAAAAAAGGCTTGTGTCGTTTTGGTCCGGGACCAGGGGCCCATTTAGGAAAATTATTAAAGTCCGGGTAATTGACTCCGTAAGTGTGACGTCATGGGTCCAAACAAACCGTTGCTAGGGTCGTTGTTATGGACGAATACATGTGGCTCGGTTTCGCTACGAAAACCCGACCGTTCAAAAATCAGGAGTAGGATTTAAACTTCTAAAAATCACAGATATAGAAAGCTTGAATGTCATATATGTTTCGACAGAAGTGTGCCGGTAATCGCTCGTTTCTGAAATATTTACGACTGCAACTTCCGGTCCTCAAGATGCCTGCAGCAGACGACGAATGCAAGAAGTATGCCGTCTGCCGCACGCCGGCCGGCCAAGTGGGGCCGTCGTTTCCATCGTGTGAATAAAGACGATATTCTGACATCGCATTTGTTTGAATATAATGAGTTTCATACACTATTAAGAATTCATAGTGGGGTGCGATGCAAAATATGGTTTATCGAAAGTCCGGGCGTCGATCGAGATGATAGTCTGCTAAAAGATCGCATTGCACCCGCGAGAAAAGCACTTCAGGCGAACGGTTGAGATCCCAAATTTTGTTTGCGGACTCGCGCTATGCGAGGGTGCTTCGTATACCTGGTTGTAACCATCGCGTGGAGAGAGATTCTTGCAGTTTCTTCAGATTTCCGGCAAGACCCCAACGCGCGAAAGAACTGGATAAAAAACATAAGGTGAGTCTATTACAGACTGTACTCGCATTGCGGGTTCGATGAAGATCTTCACCAAAAGAGCACATCCACGGAATTTGATGTATACCAAGGGGAAAAAAAAGCAAAATACTGCGAAATCGCGATAGCCATGCAATTCTTTAATAACCTGACAACCACAATAATAAAATAATAATAACAAACGACTTACCTCGACGGCGTACGATTTGTTTCTCATGGTGGCCTGCACTACGCCGGTAATGCACTTCAGGTCGTCGTCGTAACTGATCTGCGCGACGTGGTTTGATTTTACTGCATTTTCACCCCTCGTAACTAAGCTGGGTTGTTCACAGGAAAAAAAAACGCACATTGCGGAGGCCTTTACGGCCACGGCAATCCACTTGTTTTTGTCGCTTGTTTACGGACGCATTTCAATGAAGACGCCTGCTGCAACAGAGGCCAGCAAATCTATCGTGTCGTCTGCTACCAAAGCAAAGCGGAGTGTAAGACTTCAGAAATGGCTTTCATCGTTGCAATATGACACTGAGACGACAAGAACATCTTCATAATTAGATATCAAGAAGTTAGGTTGCTTATAAAAAATTATTTACTTACTTGTAAGCAAAAATCTAGCCTCATGTGGAGTCTCCATGCATTAGTCCATAGCAACGCCCCTAGCAACGGTTTGTTTGGACCCAGACGCCATGTTGTGACGTCATCACTTACGGGGTCAATTAAGTTGCTAATTATTTTCGCGTCGTTAGCTTTTTTTAATATTGTGTTTAAGGTAATGGTTTCAATAAGAAAATTGCTCTCTACGGGGCGCGGTGCCGCCGGGCATGGTTTCAATAACATAGTGCAATCTCAGCCCCTGCTGCGCTGTCATCAGGCGACGCAGCAGAGCTCGTTGCACTATCTCTCCACGGGGCGCGGTGCCGCCGGGAGCCGAGATGCGCTCCGATGAACAAACCGAAACTTAAAAACCCGTCGAATTTGTGCGGTTTTTCAGAAAGCCGTAAAATGCTTCGCGTGCCTTCTATTGTTCTGCAATTTGTTGATTTAGTGTTTTTCGACGATGCTCAGCAATTTTCTAATGAAACCATGCCCTTAAACACAATATTAAAAAAGTTAATTACGCAAAAATAATTAACAACTTAATTATCCCGGACTTTAATAATTTTCCCTAAATGGGCCCCTGGCCCAGGACCAAAACGACACAAGCCTTTTTTCGTTGCGATGAGTAGTTTTCGCAGGAGCGATTTGGCCTGAGTTCTCTGAAAACACCCTGCATATATATATATATATATATACATATATATATACAGGGGTGTATATACACGTATATGTGTGGACATACATATACGTATGTGCACATATATGCACAGGCGCTCATTCGATAGCCAGAAAACTACGCGTCGCAACTGTGCGTCTGTGTCTTTGGTCCCGGGGCCAGGGGCCTATTCAGAAAAATTATTAAAGTCCGAGATAATTAAATTGTTAATTATTTTTGCGTAATTAACTTTTTTTAACATTGGGTTTAAGGGCATAGTTTCAATTAGAAAATTGCTCAACGTCATCGAAAAACACAAAATCAACAAATTGCAAAACGATAGAAGGCACGCGAAGCATTTGCGGCGTTCTGAAAACCGTACAACTTCAGACGGGTTTCTAAGTTTCGGTTTGCTATCAGAGCGTGCATCTCCGCCCCGGCGGGGTCCGCGCCCCGTGGAGAGATAGTGCAACCAACCTCTTCATTTATTCTTTATTATAATAATCTAAGGGACGTTCAATAAAGACTCATATAAAAGACATGAATGTCGTTAGGCGTATAATACCGAGTTTGCGATTCCAAAACGTCTAAACACTATAAACTCGCAACTGCCGGGAATGTCGCGTTTTCAGACAATTTCTGTCGGTGCCTAGATTGCAGGGGCCTCAAGCCTAAAGCCCTATGCGCTACATAATCTATACTACGTTAGAAATATCGATATAATATTGTAAAAACATTAGAGTAAAATACACTTCCCTATTGGAAACCTAGATTTTTAGATGCGAAATTTCCATATTTTTAATGCGAAATTCATGCTGATAACAAATCCGGAATAATTTCTTTTAGCATATTTAGAGGCTTAAAAACTCAAAGCCAGTCCATATACATCTAACAGCATGTATTCTGGGTAAAAAAGAAGGGTGCAAAAAAACGCGAAGCAAAAAAAAAAAAAAAGAAAAAGAAAGAAAAAAAATTAAAAATTGCTATGTTTTTATACAACCTGCTGAAATTGAAAGAAAAGGGAAAACATTCTCTGTTTCCATAATTTATTTCTCCGTACTCGGAAATAAAAGGTAAACAGGGCGCTGTTGGCAGGCGCGGGGACGTTAGCTGTACGCGCTTCGGAGGGACATTGCAAGTGATGGAGAAGGAAGAGGAAGCAGGGTGCGCGAGAGCAGTGAGCGAGAGCTGACCGGGCCTTCGGAAAAAGCGGTTGATTGAGACCGGAGCCGTGACCTGCCAACGTGAACCCTGCTGTTAATTTCCAGATCATGAGTGGACTTAATCACTTGACAGAGACGAAAAAAGAACGTTACAAGTGGTGGAGGTGCGGGGTACTTCCTCATCCAAAGTAGAATATGACGGCGGTACCAGCTACGTCGTCAGACAGCGAGCATCTTCGAGCGTCACCACGGCGGACCTAGGGGAGACAGCTGAACGCAGGATTCTACGCAGCGGAAGAACGATCAATACAGCAGCGATGGCCACTAATGAGAATTCTGGAGCTGGACAAACACCTGGGGCTGCAGCTTTCCGGTCGATGTTCACGCCACCCGTATTTCACGGAACCCCTGAGGAAGATATCGGTGACTGGTTACTGTTTTATGAGCGGGCGGCCGAGTTCAACGGGTGGGATGGAACGCGCCGTGAGCAGTACCTGTGCGTGGCACTTGAGGGAAATGCGCGCAAGTGGTATACCACCACGCTCCGAGGGGCGAACACACCGACAACGTGGGAGACCTGGAAGACGGCTCTCAAAGAGACCTTCGGAAACCGCAGCATGCGTGAGTGGGCCCACTTACGCCTCAGTCAGCGTTTCCAGCTGTCGTCGGAACCACCCGAGCAGTACTTCTACGATGTACTACAACTGTGCTCTCGAGTGAACGAGAACATGACGGAGGAGGAGAAGCTTCGACAGCTGACCCGCGGTTTGAGGCCAGAAGTACTAGAACGAGTTGTCCTAACAAATCCACAAACAACGGCCGAATTCCTCACCACGCTGCAACGCTTGACCCAGGCCAGCCAGATGGCCCAGCACAATATGTGGACAATGCCGACGCATCCTTTACCAGGCTTCAACTCGCCCGCTCCACAACAGGCAAGCCAAACAACACGTAGCAGCCAATCCCCATCAGATTTCCAGCGGGCAGCACTGCCAATGACAACAGCGCCCGGCTTCTATCAACAGCCAGGAACGTCTTCGTCACTGCCGGAGGTCACGTCTTTGCCTCAACTTCATTCGGAGGTAGGCAACTTCTTCAAAACTCTCACTGACGTTCTTCGACCACTTGCGGAGTATAATGGTAGAAGAACCACGTTCCCAGCACGGTCGACACGGACCAACAATGGACAGCCTATCTGTTTCAAATGCGGAAGAGTGGGACACATCCAGCGAAGCTGTCCTAGACGCGAAGATCAGTCGGGAAACGGGCCCGACCGGGATTGAGGCCACCGCCCGGGGAAACAAAGGGTGAGCCAGCTTTCGCAACGTTCACAAGGAGTCACTTCGATCCAGACCTGCCTACCGAAATTCACACCGATGCGTGTGGGTACGGAATCGGTGCGGTTCTCGTCCAGAGGAAGGAGGGCCAAGAAAGAGTTGTGGCGTATGCCAGCCGTCACCTCAATCAGGCAGAGCAGAATTATTCAACGGTGGAGCAAGAATGTTTGGCAGTCGTGTACGCGTGCAAACAGTTTCGACCGTACATCTTCGGTAGCCATTTCACAATCATCACTGATCAGTCTAGTCTGACCTGGCTAATGAACGCCAAAAATCCTAACGGCAGACTGGTCCGATGGAGTATTTTGCTGCAGGAGTACAACGCAACTGTAAAGCACCGTCCAGGAAGAAAAAACATGAACGCCGACGCCCTCTCGCGCCTACCAGTGGAGCAGCCGACCGAAGACGACGAGACCGAGTGTCCGCTTCTGGTTTTGCAGGAAACCGACCTGGCGCAAATGCAAAGAGAAGAAGGTTTTTTCAGGACCCTCATCGACCACCTGGAAGAACCGGAGGCGCCCGTCACAAGAAAAATCAAGCGTACTGCACGGGCTTTTCACCTCATCGATGGAGTTCTGTATCGTCGGGCAAAAGGCTTAGAGCCTTTCCGATCGGCCTTGGCTGTTCCCCGCCGATTACGAAAAGAAGTCCTCTTGGCGTGCCATGATGACTTGACCAGCGGACATTTGGGAGTCAGAAGGACCTGGGAAAGAGTCCGCCGGAGGTATTACTGGCCAAAGATGTTTATGGCCGTACACCATCATGTGCGGTCGTGCCCGGATTGCCAGACAAGGAAGACCCCACCCCTAATGACCGCTGGAAAATTGCAGCCAATACCACCTAGCACCCAGCCGTTCCAACAGGTGGGGATGGACTTCTTGGGGCCCTTGACTAAGACAATCAACGGCAATCGCTACGTACTCGTCATTGTCGACTACCACACAAAATGGGTGGAGGCAGTCGCTACACCGGATGCAACAGCGGCGAGTGCAGCAAGACACTTCATGGAGAGCATTGTACTTCGCCATGGAGCACCGTTGAGCCTAATCACCGACAGGGGAAGACATTTTGTTGCCGACATAATGGAAGAGCTTTTTCGATTAACAGCTACAAACCACCATCGAGCAACCGCATATCACCCACAAACAAATGGATTATGTGAAAGATTTAATCGAACTCTCGCTCACATGATTAGTATGTACGTGTCGGCCGATCATCGGGACTGGGATTGTTTCCTGCCATACGCCACCTTCGCGTATAATACCTCCGTACACGACACAACAAGGTTCACGCCATTCTTTCTCTTGTACGGACGAGAGGCAACACTGCCTCTTGATGCGTCGCTTCGGTTAAAATCTGGGGAAGTACAGGCCGCAAGCAACCAAGAGGTGCTAGACAAATGGCAACAGGCAAGAGAGCTGGCATCCATTCGAGAGACGCAAGCCCAACAGAAAAACAAAGAGAGGTACGATCAAAACCGCAGGGAACACAGGTTTAGAATGGGGGACCTTGTCTACGTCAAGACCCCCATACGCAAACGCAATCGGACGACGAAATTCCTACACCCATTCCACGGACCGTACCGGTTGCTTCGTCAGACTGGAGCCAATAACTGGGAGGTAGTCGACCGCACAGGACGTTTCAAAGACATCGTGAACGTGGCACGGTTAAAGCCGTACCACCAACGACTGCAGGGCCCTGCAGAAGACACCGGGAGTACAGAGAACTCGGCTGGGCTTGATCAAGTCTGTGATGCTGAATCGGAGGACGAATTTTTCAACGCACTGGATGTGTCTGATGTCTCAGGCGGCGTGGACCAAGCAGAAGTTTCGGACCACGATGAAGTACAGGACTCACAGGGAGGCACAGCCGTGTGCGACTAGATATTTGAGTATTATGAGTACTTTTAAAGTGATAATTATTTGCATTTTATTTTTAGAGTGAACTATTGCGTGAACTTTTGCGTGAACTATTCATGGTTTTCAAAGTGCGCGTTCTTTGAACTTAATTTTTGACTAACAGTGAGAACCTCCATTTGCGTCAAGAGCCCGATTCTGAGAGTAGGGCCTCTCAGCTAAA
This sequence comes from Ixodes ricinus, assembly GCA_037355805.1. Lineage (NCBI taxonomy): Eukaryota > Metazoa > Arthropoda > Arachnida > Ixodida > Ixodidae > Ixodes > Ixodes ricinus. Next base: position 184,078 of record JAZHYW010045178.1, on the reverse strand, counting down.
GGGGAGGATTGTAACGAAATAAAAGGTAAACAGGGCGCTGTTGGCAGGCGCGGGGACGTTAGCTGTACGCGCTTCGGAGGGACATTGCAAGTGATGGAGAAGGAAGAGGAAGCAGGGTGCGCGAGAGCAGTGAGCGAGAGCTGACCGGGCCTTCGGAAAAAGCGGTTGATTGAGACCGGAGCCGTGACCTGCCAACGTGAACCCTGCTGTTAATTTCCAGATCATGAGTGGACTTAATCACTTGACAGAGACGAAAAAAGAACGTTACAATATATATATATATATATATATATATATATATTATGAGCCGCAAATTTCCAAGCCGCACGCAAGTCACATATTTCTCCATGCTCAGAAACCAGAATAGAGATTAAATAACGCACATAAGACCGAAGCACAATTCAGTCGACCGCACCACCGCCTTATATTCACATGAACTGAGATGTAGCTATCCTCAAGTGACCGCCTCCGCAACCATGAAAGTTACAGTTGTGTTGCTTTGTTCTAGTTGATATTTTACACAGAACGTGGAATCTGGAATTTAAATAAATGTTTCTTCAAATGAAGAAAATGCGTATGGTCAACAAACATTCGATATATTGACTAAATCAACATCACTTAAGGCAGACTAAAAGGGTGTGAGATCGCTCATAATCTTTTTCCGCTGAAGCACCTTTTTGCACATCCTTTCTACGCAATTAAATTTTGTTCTTACTACGACAGAACCTTATTTTGTGACTAAAAAGATAGTATTACCAGGTATAAGGGTGCTGAAAAGGTATAGCCATGCTTGTAGTTACTGGAACGGCCTTTTAGCGCGCCTTCAGGGTGTGATAGCCTTTAGTGTGGAGGGCTACTTTTATAGTCAAATTCGACTAGCTCGCGGAAGTATATGTTCTGAGTTTATCCTTCCGTTACTCTTATTTTACTAGAGCTTTTATCATATGATATGAAATACGGGTAGATTAAATCTACCATTTAACTATGGGTCTTCAACATACACGTATTAATAGAGTGCCATAACATTCCAACTTTCTCTGGGAGGTACCCTTGTCACCTTTGCATGTTTACATGGTTCATTACAAAAAAAGCAAAAAACAAATCGCGTTCTTAAAAAGCAGAAAAAAAAAACTGACAAAAGAAGAAATTAATTAGATCTTCCACGCTGCATAGCTACCGTCACGTTTTTATCAAGTTCTTTTTTATCTTCTTACCTATACATAGGAGATATTGTTTATTTGGGACATCTATTTCTCGTGTTTTGAGAAATAATATCTAGTGCAGAGCTTCAAGGCTGATGCACTTAAGAATCTGTCGGATACCTGAGCGTGAGCTGGAGCAAAGAAAGCACGTGCCTGAGCCATGCATTCGAGTAGGCTTCTCACATTGCACACATGCTCTTGAAATCGTACAATAAAAGAAGTCGCTAAAATGTTAAAGTCAAAATATCTCTCGTAAGGCCACTCTCTCAAATGTGTTTTATGACAACACATTGGTTATCTTCATCAAGTATTGTTCTCGCAATTATAGCAGTTAGTGGATTAATTGTCTCCTGGCTGTTTAGAACAAATAAGCATCCGACTGTTAGATCTCGACGCCAAAATAATCTCACTCTAGGCTCTATTTAGGTTAGAGCTCCCATTAATTGACTTCGTTGCCTTTTTTATTATCTCTGACGGTGTTTTTCCAAGGAACTACCTATATTTAAATATATTCCATTGCTAAACAGTTATCTAAACCTACCCATAAAATATAACATAACAAATAATTCTGGAGGAACATCTTATTACATAATCCACTGAAAGAAAAAAACAAGAATCTCATTGAATAGCACAAGTATTTTTTTCCCCGAGGGTTAAAATAACTGGTCGGGAAAAATAGTACTGTATATTTTATTACAACTTTCGTAATCAAACATTGAGTAAATACTTACATTTTTTCTTATATAAATTAAAAAAAAAGAACAGCTAAAATGTAAAAGTAAATAGTAATAAAGGCAAAACTCCCGATCAAGTCCTACATTTCAGGTACCATATTCTCGAAATCTGCTTGGTCTCTTGTGCTGGAGCGACTATAAAGGTTGAGATGCAGTAGTTGATGATTTATTCTGCGGTAAAGGTCTCCTTACATTTTTTTTTGTTTTCAATATATGGCGTAGCCCATAACGTATTCGGACGGTAACGAACCAAAGGGCTTATAAACGTTCCTGACGTGATCTAAATGTACCATGATTTGGCAGATAGTCTCTGTTGGGAGTTAGCCTTAATATGGAGAATTCCTTTGACAAGACAGATTATGCAATCCTCAGTTTTACAGCGAAGCTGTTATGTGCTAGGGTCTGGAGAAAAATGCCTCCATGAATGTTAATACAAAAACTCCCGTTTAATCAGCGCTCCTTCACTCCGATTGGTCGTGGCAAGTATAAATAAAAAGAGGGGCGACCCGCGTGAGTCAGCCTTCCTTGGCATTATTAGATAGTGAGGTCCTGATCTCTTGTTGTCATTTACAGTCACCGAGTTATCTCAGCTAAGAGTGCGCTGTGACGAGGCTGAGGGCAGAACGCGCTGATCTAACCTTCTTTTCTTTCGCTTCCGTGATGCTGATAAAGAGACTTGGGCTCAATCGAAAAAAAACATGTCCTCGAGGTGTGCCTCGGGAAATTGGGTTTAGAATTTGCCCATTAAGTGGCCATAAGTCAATGATCCTTTAGTCACTAAGAATTAAATAAAGGCAGTTAAACAGCGAAGTCATGTACGTGTCTTCATTGCAATCACATGTAAATCTATAGATGTCGTATAGTTGTCGTTAAGCTGTCGTAAATTGTCGTAAATTTGTCGTAAATAAAACAGCTTCGCTGATCCTCCATCTTCACGTGAAGTGGATCGGTTCTAACATTTGTTTCCGTTCCTTCCGCTAGCGATGGGGACATTCACTGAGCTTGAAACGCTGGATCGTTGGAAGAAACTATTATCACCTTTGGTGGGAGTGGAGGAGTGGGTCGTGGCAGGAATTTGATCTAAGTGCGCCGTCGTTTGGTGAGAAATAAGCGAAAGGAAGGGGGTGTTCACATTCTTAAATCAACGCTTTTCTACACCCAACCTCATACATGGTGGTCAAAGAAATTAATACAAAAATATTGGCTTGGTCTACGAGGCGAGCGGCTCCGGCGTTTCCGAATGACAGTGCCCTAGCATTCGGTGCTCGGAAGCGACCAGTTTCTCTTGACAACTATGTACGTGTCCCTTCTAAAAGCAGGTGGTCAGTGAAGCTCTGATATTTATTACAAATATCAAAGGGCAAGCATATTATCATAAAGTTGTACAGACAAAGTTGATAAACTTTTGTTGGCGTGCTTTCGTTTCTCGAATAACCTTTTCTGTCTTTCTCTCCAGCTTTTGTTTTGTTCCTTAATAAAGTAGCTGGTATCATTTAAGGTTAAGAATTTAGTTTCCAAGTTGAGCGTTCTCTCACTCATTGTCCCTTATTTTTGATCTCTAAACTAAATTATCCTTTACTGATTTCTTTTCACAAATATAATATAGGGCATTTTTTCGTGATAATGCAGTTAATCAAAGGTGCAAGCGAGCTGGACAAGAATGTCCTTTGTGCCATTGTTCCTCTTTTACAGGAATAATTATCGTCATTCTTCTCCAGCTCATTTGCACTTTTGCATAGTTGTATTATCATCATAACCTTAAAATGCAGGCCGTTCACCCTTTTTGGTCTCAGACTGGTGGCAACTGAAAAAACCCGTTTGCTCCACTGACGTCCGACTCCTGTATAGCTCAATTGGTACAGCGGTCCGCTGGAAACGGAGAAGTCCTTGGTTCGATACAAGGACCAGGGCGGATTTTTCGGTCGTGCACCTGTCACCTAGTTGGGTTTAGAGATTTATGTTTGTCGTTTCTCTCCCTTGTTCCTTTTCTCCAGAGATTATTATCGTCATTTTTTATATCTAACTTATAAATAATGTTGGGTAACGCATACATCGATGCCATATTCATTGAGTATATTTTGAACTTACATAAACGATGTTGTAATAACCATCCCCTTGACTGTGCTAATGAACTAAAATAGCGATAACTTTTAAATATTACTTTCATTTAAGTTACAGTTTGAGCTTGAAAAAACAGTCATAACTAGAGGCAAAGCTAATTTAAGCAGTTTTTGATACAGTAATTAACTAACCCTAATGTACTGATCGTTCTGTTTTGAAATTTCGTCACCCGAATCCGAAACCTGATGAATATGTGCCGCATGTCTTGCACACGTTAATCTGCAGAAGATCTGCGTACTATTTTGGGTCAGCTTGTCATTAACACAGCGGTGTGATGTCGGAGCATCAACCAATTTCACGCTACTAGAGGTTAGTTATGATGAACCCCCAAAAGGAAGTACACTTTATCCCAAGACATTTCTTTTTCACCACGCTTAAAATATCGGGCAACAAAAACGAGTGAACTTTTCGATGCATATTTAAAAACCCGTCGTCTTTTGCAAACTGTGTAAACGTTTCTCTTTTAGTAAGTATACATTTCAAACAGTGACTGGCATGTAACTAATAAAAGCATTGATTAAAAAAGTAAATAATGTATCTTAGTTACTTTGCTAACCTCGACGGTTATTTCCTTATTTAACGCTAGCCAAGTTCTCCAAATCCAATAAACAGAGACAACAGACAGTATGAATTCCTGTAACAGTCACCCTTGTTTAAAGGAATTTGAATTAAAATAAATAAATAAACAAGCTGCATTTGTAACAGCACTTGCAAGCATGTCAATACTTTCTTGTAGCAATTTTCAAGCTCATGAATGGATTTAGAAGTTAACTAACTCCTTTTCCGAATAATCAATTAAGAAATTATCTGGCGATTATTTACTTCATTTTTCGGTAAGTTGATCGATATTTTGCGAGCTCTAGGTTTCATTAGCGTTTCTTCCGCGCAATACTCATGAAAAAGTTAATCTTTACATTTTTTATGAAAAAACCTAATTAAATAATGAGGGATAAAATTTTTAATTATAATAAAAAAGTCACACTTTAAACCACTCACTCACTTCATTGAAACGTTGACATTTTTTCTAATAGGCGTGGAACGGTTTATAATAATTTTGCGCGAAGTAAAAAAATATTCACATCACACGATACCTGTAAAATATTTATCGAAAACATACTTGACAAAACGCCAAGCATAAGTGTCAATCACCTCAACTCTCATGTTAAAAAAAAAAAAAAGAAAACTTGTGTAAAGAAAATGGAGACATAATCCAGCAATAGTTTTCCAGAATGTATAAGTACTGTTTTAGATGGAACACTAATTAACGCTTCATTTTTCTCTGGCAGGTACAATGTCTTTCTCCTGATACTCACGTACATCTTTCCGGTGGTTACCATGGCAGCAACGTACGCACGTATGAGCCTCGTTCTGTGGGGGACGCGCTGCATCGGCGAGTTCACCGAGCATCAGCAGATCGCCCTGCGGAACAAACAAAAGGCAAGTGGTTGTATGTGGTTAGTGTTAGATTGTGTGTAAATTAGATAAATAATGTTAAAATGCATTACATTTATCATGCCGACGATTTGCGAGCAGTCAAATTACGAATATTACATTAGAAATTTATTCAGCCGAACCCTCTACCTGTCCGCAAGCACTGACCATTACGTTTAATTTTGCATTCGATCTTACATTTAGAATACAGTCATGGATATGTTTTATACCTGGTACATCCGTGAGCTAACGTCATGGAACCTTACACACTAAAAATACAGTACGTCTACTTTCCTGAAAAGCATTTGGAAATGACAATCCCTGAATTTAACGGTTGAAGCCTGGTGAATAAACAGACGAAAACTATCTTTTGACCGAAAAACTTTCTTCCACTGATACACTGAGCGTTGCGTGTCCTGTGCTCGCAGCATGTTCTGTGTCACAGCGCACTGTTTTTTTCAGGGCTAATTCTATTTTCAGCCTCGTCATTCTCCGAGCTTCCCCAAGGGTAAAGGGACCTCATTTCCCAAGGGTTGTTTGAGAAAGCAGAAGCATACAACCTTTTAGAGTGTCCGTGTTTATGAAATACTGCTGGTTTTGATTTTGCCACCCTACCGAAAAAACCAAGTCATAACTCTTCACTATCTAAATTACGGAACTGCAAATGTATCTGGTTATCGAATCAAACTAAATGCAAGTTTTTCAGTGAGGTTAGTGATACACTGTAATTATAATCAGCCAATGGTGTAAAATACATGTCATATAATATTTTGTCGCCATTGCGAATGTTGAGCAATCAGAATAGAAATCGTTTAAAATTCTGCGGAGCGCAAGTTCGTCTGCTTCTTTTGCAGGGTTCGTGGTGACGTCAGAACGCCGAGCTCTGATTGGCTCTGATAGAAGGATAGTGAGTACAACTCAAGGCAATTGTACTCACTATCCTTCGATCAGAGCCAATCAACGCTCGGCGTTCTGATGTCAACAAACTCCTGCAAACAATGCAGACGAACTTGCTCTTTGCATACCATTTTGTGCATGCGTCGTTTCGCGTATCGTGGCACTCGAGGGGACGGCGATGGCAGCGGACGACGGGCGTGGAACCTTTACTTCAGAACTGTCGTTCATGGTACCGGCGAATTCTGTCTGCCTCTAAAAGAAAAATTTGGGAGTGATCAAAAGAATTGGTATTCATCTCGAACGACACGCCCGACCACCAAGCCGATTTGCACAAAGACGTCGCCGAGCCGTCGCTCCCTTCTCGTGGCTGAAGGCATTGCTCGCGCAAACGTCAAGCACGAAGTGCGTACTTCGAGTTGAATATGCACGCGTACGATTTCTTTACTAGGTGCGAATGTCGCCAATGCGTGGTGCTTCCCGACTTCGACCCGGGAGTGCTTTTGCTGGAGGAAAATCGGCAGCAAACTTTCCAACTTACAGTTTACCGACTGAATTATTACTAAGGAAAAAGATCCCCCAGTAAATAGATACCCCAGTGGCTCACTAGGAACGACGTCCGCTTCACACGCGGGAGGACCGGGTTCAATCCCCAGTGAGAGCGTCCATTTTTATTTAAAATATTTTCCGACGTTTACATTTTTTTTACAATTATCACTGAAGCAACAACAAATATAACAAACAAATGTTGTGGACGAAACGTCGCTGAATTAAATGGTGTGGGATTTCCTTTTCGAAACCTGTGAACTCATCCTAATCACTTTGCACAAAATGCAACGAGCACATAAATCAGGTAGCGTCCGCTTTCCGAGGTGCCCGTAAATGTTCTAGAGGAATTGCAGCCAGCCATTGGTCCCGATCCCGTTGATCTTTCGGAAACTCTGTCGCACAATGCCATTTATTTTGGACGCAGGACCTGTGAGCCAGCTCTTCACGCAACACCTTAGGGGTATTCTTTCCGAAGCCGATCATGGAAATTAACCACGGGCACTCACTACTCATATCCAACTCCTCAATGTACAAAACAACTCATCTTGGAGTACAGAACAGCGAGCGGAACAAACATAACTGCAAAAGAATCGCACGGCAAGCAGTTCCCGCTACGCCGCATGTCGTCTGCTACGCAGAGGAAGAAAAAAAAACACTCACGGTCGGGTGTAGCCACGTGACTTCCGCCACTCACTCTCTCCTCTCCACTTCTCCGACCTCCGTGCGCGGGTTTCGGTTGCGGTTTCGAGCAGTTGCGTCTTTTGCCTTTATTTAAAAAAATACGCTACTCTGTTGCAAACTATTAATTGGGTAGTCCTCCGACACCATATTAAAACGCCTGTCAAAAAATGACATTTTTTGGGGGGTTGTCAGTGTCCCTTTAACTATAATTACATTTTCCAGTACCTTTTTTCTTCCGCTTTGTTTACAGTGTTCGGACGGACTGATCCATCTGCCACGTTTAAAATACATATGACGATAAATTTTAACTTTTGTTAGCCACACTGGCCTAAACCAAATGGAAAATAATTGTAATAAAGAAGGGGAAACGAGATTTAGCCATTATGAAAACACAGGACACTCTGAAACTATAACAGATATGAAGTCGGTATGGGTGTATGGAAGGAAGTCATGGTGCCAGGACTGTCATTTGGGAATGCGGTATTGAATGAAAGGAATGAACGAAAGAAAAACTCTAACCAAAAATAATAGTACGGACACAGGACAGGGTATTGTGTATGAGGTCAGAAATTCAGGCAGATTTAGAGATACAGCAAAGGAGTGTAGGTAAATTGGCATTGGGGGCACACGGGGATACACCAAATGAGGGAGTGCAGGGGAATATGGGTTGGGCATCTTGCGAGAGTAGAGAAGCGATCAGTCAAGTGAAAGTTGAACAAAGACTAGCTGAAATTGAGGATACACGGTGGGAAGGAAAAGTGTACAAGTTTCTATATATGGAAAGTCTAAACACTAAGTGGACAAACCAAACCCGCAAGCTGAGATCTAAATACATTCAACAAGATGATGCAGATCAGAAGCATATCAGCAGAAAAGGGAGTAAATAAAACTGAGAGGAAATTGTGGGAAGAGAAAATGCAGGGAAATCAGCTTTAACAATATACAGGGCACAAAATCAAGACATAAAGAAGGAACAGTTGTTTGATAATTCATTGGGGAGCTCATTACTGTTTGATTTCAGAACGGGGCTGCTAAAAAGGAAAACATATAGGGTTAAATTCCAGGAAATAGACACGTTATGCGACATATGCAAACGTGAAAGGGAAACTATAGGACATGCAATTTTAAGGTGCACGGAGCTTCGTCCAACCATCTTGGGGGGGATGAATACGGATTTGGAAGGGGCACTGGGGTTCGCAGACATGGATGGACGAATGGATAGGGATAGAATTGCGGTAACTAAGAGGAGATTGGAAGATTGGTAGAAAAGATCTAGGGAGAGGGGTAGAAATACAGATAAAAATAAACAATGCAAATACTTTAAAGGGCGGGGGAGGCGGGGTTGAATTAGAACAAAATATATACAAATTAAAAAAAGAAGGGATGACAAAATGTTAGGCTGGGTGGCGCAAGCTGCCGCCCCTTACAAATGGTATAGCCTTTACCATCCATTAATCTATCCATCCATCCAATAGGATTTAAATAAAATCAATCAAATTTTCTAGATATCTTTTTTAAATCATGTTTCTTTTTAAATTCTTATTGCAAGCAATCATTCTAACAGTGCACCAGTAGCTGTCTCTATATTCTTGAGTATAGTACTGCTTTGAATAATGTCAGCTAACTTGAAAACGTATTCGCCTCGCAAGTCGTGGTGATTCTGACCAAGCTCTGCCTCCGCACATGTCGGAGGTCGGCTTGGGGTAAAAAACATCGGCGTCGGTAATGATAGCCGTGCCGTTGCGGCGACCGTGAGTCCTTCTTTATTGCAGCGCTGTCAAGATCTGACGAGTTCACAAGAACGAGCAGCTTTGTGACCCTTACGATTCCTCCGTCGTCTGCTCGAAGCATTTAAAGATAATATGAATACGAACATAGAGCATCAAAAAGAAGACACTTTCCCAGCCACGCGATTGAAAGGCCGGTCGCTACTAGTAGCAGAAAACCGCATTCCCATTGTGCTGGTAAGTTGCGTTTTATCTTGCGCTTACTTTACAAACACGATGCATTTTGCCTTCTAGTAGGTCCTTGTAAATCTTGCGCCACGGAGTCGATAGGCTCATGCTTGAAAAACAGCCAGGCTAACGAAGCTAGCGGCTTTAAAAAAACCTCGGTAGAGGCCGCCGAGTGAGTCATGTTGACGTCACGACGACCTCAGGAGCTCACTAATATGTTAATAACCCATGTTGGCCATTCGGACGGGTACAGCCGTTAACATACATGTTTCATCGGGGCGCGCCTTCTGCGCTTAAGCATAGGGTTCTTGTTTCTGTCGCCTCAAAACATGGCGTTACAATCGATACTGCTACCACTGCCGCCGGGCCGCCGGGCCGCCGGGCGCCGCAGGATGTGGCAGCAACCGTGGCAACGGCGCAACCGGCGCAACGGTCGCCGACATCCGATGAGCGTGATCGTCTGCTCCGAGTGTTCTGTGGAAAAAGTGGTGTTCGATCGGTCCGCGTTAATTTCACTTCGGGAGCTCTGGGTGTTCTCGGAAGAGGATGCCTTGGGGCTATTGCGCAGCGAAATGGTGCGGGAACTCCAGAAAGTAGAAAATCTTGTCGTTCTTTGTATCACCAAAGGACTTCAAGAACGAAAGGTAAAGTTTCGTTTCTCGTAGGTTTCGTTTCAAGCCCGATCCTGGTTGCGATTTTCACTCTCGTGCGGCAGAAAGCCCATGGACATAACACTTAAACTGCCACCTATGTTTGTTATTGTTTTATTTTCTGATGTGCGAGCGACGTTGCACCTGAAATTCACAAGCAGATCGAATCGTATAACGTGCTAAGCGCACGGACGACACAGGCATTCTTGGGGCTCTCTCTGTGCCCACATACCCTTGCCTAGCTTTCGTGAGGAAGCTTGAAGAGTGCTTTTTTGGCGTGCATTCCAAATATGGTATAGTACACAAGCACGATGTCATGAAGAATATTTCTGCTTTTATGGCAGAATACTTCGAAGACCTTCTCTGTTCAGTAATCTGCAAGAGGTTCTTCCGGATGTTCTGCTATGAACGGTTCCTGTTCCATTTGCGCCTTTTGAGCAGATATCTCTAAAATCCTAATTTGGAAAGCTGTGCAGCTGCAAGGAAAAGCACAGAAGCTGTGAATCGGGTCATCTGTCAGTTGAGTGGAAAAATATTTGCTTTTTTTTTCTCTGCAGGAAACATCTAAGTTTCTAATCATCAAAACTGTGGTTGTGCGATATCTCTTATAAATGTATATTTCCCTTATTGTAGTCTGACATACTTCTCGTGCTATTAATTTTATTGTTTCCTTATTTTTATATTGTGTATATTTCTTCTTTTTTATATACAATATCTGTTTAAATAATAAGGTATATATGAAGAGTAAATATGTGCTCCTAGCTTTCTGCCCACCTCAGAAGCAGCTTCCAAAAGTTTTTCTACAATGATTTGTGAAAAAAAAATAAAACATGAAAGACGCTTACAAATCTCTGTAATGCGAACTTAGTGCGCAGCTTTTAGGAGGAACAGGGGGTGGGGGTGGGTACGGGTGGGAGAGTATGCCCCTCTTCCTCCTCTGTACCCTTATCCTCTCTCCTCTCCTCTCCTCCTCGTCCTCCACCTCCTCTTACTACTCCTCCTCCCCTCTCCCCCTCCGCTGCCTCCTTCACTCCTCCTCCTTCGTACCAGCCCCTCTTACTCCTGCGTACCCCCTCTCACTCCTTCGTGTCCTCCCCTCCCTCTCCCCCATGCACTGTCCTCCTCTCAGAGTTTCCACGTTGAATTCAGCTGGAAAATTGGCGCCACGTGACCTCACCACCAATTTGGTCTCCCCGCTAAATTTAGCTGTGAAAATGACGTCACATGACTCTCGCGTCACGTCACCCATGAACTAATTTAGTTTCTCCGCAAGATTTAGCAGGAAAATTGACGTCGCGTGACCTGAAAATCAATTCAATTTCCCGCTCAATTAGCGGGGCGATTACGCCGACGGTGGCGGCGACGCCGCGGAAGGCGGGAACGGGCGCTTAAGAGCTTTAAAAAGAGCCTCAGAAGGGGAAGCAAATCGAAGAGAAATAAAAACGGGCAAGCAAAAGGGGAGAGGGGCGAAGGGAGGGGGGGAGGGGGCAAAGACAGCGGCAGCGAAGCGGCCGCCTAGGACGTGACAGTGCAAATTGCGCCATCTTGAGGCAAAAATATCGCGTGGTAGATGTCGTACGGACACCACTAGCACCCTCTCCACTCTTCTCTTGCGCTTTCCAGTTTTAATTAAAAATTTTCTTCGCTCATCGGTTGCCTTTTTTCTCGCTTCTTTGCTCGCTGAGACGCCCGGAGCGCGTTACAATAGCCAAGGGTACAGCTGCGCCGGCCTGAAATATCTAAGAAGATAGTGTTTTCGGAATCCTCCGAACACCATCTTCGCACGTGATATTTAGAAATACTCTCCATTTGGACTCAAAACTGCACGAAGGCTTTATAAACTATAGGGGTATTCACTGGCCGCCATATTTGAGGTCACTGTTTAGAGCGCATGCTCAGAACGAGCTCACATTAATAGGCTGCCAAGACCGGCAATCTTGATGGTGCGGTGTGCACGTTGCAAAATAACTGTGGAAGCTAGCCATCAGCACGTGCTCAGGATTAGCGCACACAGATATGGCCGCCAGTGAATACACCCTATACTCCGTTCACTTCTAAATGAGATCGAAGACAAATCTATGCGGGGGAATCTTGTGCTTTGATCATAGCTGTCATGCCTGTGCCTTGCCGCAGTGCAATCGTAGTTCACAAGAATTTCGCGCTTGTAATTTTAGCTTCGCTCGCGTAATCATGAAATCAGAAAGGCATAACGCGCGAGAATTACCTAAAAATGCGATCATTTTTTTCTTCCATCTAATTGTCTAAATTTCAATGGCTCTTACGTGAAATACAGTGCGCCAAGTCTGGCGGTTCAAATTAGGCGCTTGACATTAGTAAGTTCAAGTAAATTTCGAAAGAAGTACCGGTGCTGCCATTCAGCAAAGTCAGTCCTGCTTATCTTCGGACCAGAAATATTGCCGCGGGCGCAGCTGGCCAAGCAGTCAGCTCGCCCGTGGTTTAGCGGTTACAGTACTTTGCTCCTACGCATAGAGTCCCGGTACGATTACTGGACTTGTTTGTTGTTTCTGCAAATGTCGTGTTCTGGCAAATTCGAGAACCCTGTTGCTTATTCAAGGTTAAAATTGAACATGGTTAAAATTGCACACAAACAGAAAGGAACAGTGAAAAGGGAAGAGAGAAGAGACAAGCGCAAACTCACAACTCGATGTATTGAAGAAGAAAGAAGAACAGCCCGCGGTGTCAGCTCGAGCCGAGGGCCACACTCGCACGGGGGCACCCGAGCACGCGGAGGATACACACCGCCAACCACACTCAAACGATTGTAGAAACGCCATTTCCTTGTCAGTTAAAGCCACAGAAGGATGGCTGACACACCGCTCGCCTAGGCGGAGTATAGTAAAAGCTTCAAAAATGTCCCTAGTATGTTTTTCGTAGAATCTGCCAATTATCGAGGATTTTTGTAAGGAAGGCGTACACTTACACGCTTGACAATGCAGAGGGTAGGTGACCCCCACCGTGGAATTTAGAGAAAGATTGTGCTCCCTTAACCGGTCATTAATACACCGTTCTGTCTGTCCTACGTAGGATCTACCACAGGAAAGGGGAATGCCGTAAACTACTCTGGTTGAACAGGGCACGTAAGGGGGGCGTGTTTTGTGCGGCACGAGTGTTTTTTAATATTTTCGACTTTTGCTCGAACTTTAGAACAAATTTGACCCATTTTTTGGGGGGCTGACATCACTAAGGGGACTCCGTACCTACTGGCTACCTGTTTGAGATTGTGAGAAATCCTGTGTATATACGGAACCACCACCACTCTTTTTTTGTCGACATTACGTGCAGCTTTTTCACATCCTTTTTGCTTTTTTATCAGAGTTCCTACCACCTCAGTTAGCACCTGCGTTGGGAACCCAGACGCTGTAAGCCTCTCAATTTGAGCATTAAAACTGCTTTTGATGAAAGGGCATACTCTTTCCTGCCTTACTTCAGCCTTAAAGAAGTCACGCCTCCACACCATGAAAAGCAGTTTTAATGCTCAAATTGAGAGGCTTACAGCGTCTGGGTTCTCAACGCAGGTGCTAACTGAGGTGGTAGGAACTCTGATAAAAAAAGTAAAAGGATGTGAAAAAGCTGCACGTAATGTCGACAAAAAAAGTTGTGGTGGTTCCGTTATACACAGAAGTTCTCACAATCTTAAACAAGTAGCCAATAGGTACGGAGTCTCCTTAGTGATGTCAGCCCCCAAAAAATGGGTCAAATTTGTTTTAAAGTTCGAGCAAAGTCGAAAATATTAAAAAACACACGTGCCGCACAAAACACGCCCGCCTTTACGTGCCCTGTTCAACCAGAGTGGTTTATAGCATTCCCCTTTCCTGTGGTAGATCCTACGTAGGACAGACAGGACGGTGTATTAATGACCGGTTAAGGAGCACAATCTTTCTCTAAATTCCACTGTGGGGGTCACCTACCTCTGCATTGTCGAGCGTGTAAGATGTACGCCTTCCTTACAAAAGCTCGATAATTGGCAGGTTCTACGAAAAACCTACCAGGGAAAGTTTTGAAGCTTTTACTATACTCCGCCCAGGCGAGCGGTCTGTCAGCCATCCTTCTGTGGCTTTAACTGACAAAGAAATGGCCTTTCTACATTCGTTTGAGTGTGCTTGATGGTGTGTATCCCAGACATGTACAAATTACTCAAAAAAGGTAGTTAAGTTAAGTTACTGAGTATTGACGCCAAAAGTAATTGGAGTAGAGTAGAAATTACGCATTCGTAATAGTAATTGAGTAAACTACTAACTACTGTAAAAAGTAGCGAGTTACTTTGAAGTTACTTTCGAAGTTACTTTTTGTAGTTTTGTGGTAGCAAAATGAACAGCAGTTTTGATCGATGGAAACTCCTGCAAGCCTAAAATAAATGCAGTCTATTTATGGCTTGCCTTTTCACCAAAATAGTTTAATCGCTCGCAGAAGCAATTGACTTTCAAAGCCCTTATCGTAGAGTTTCCCCTTTTCCTCCTAAAGACGTCCCCAGCCAAGCTAACCAGACGTTCCACCGATGCGCTGGATGGAACGGCAGCGCTGAATTTCATAAACAAGCTGTGCAGGGTCGGGAAAGCGAGTGTCAGCATCTTCGGGGTCCATGACGAAACTTGTGAAATTTGCCACGGCTAAAAAATCTTTATAAAAAAAAAAGCTCTTTTTTTAAACTTTTTTCGGCAAGTTGAGACTGTTATGATTGACCCCTCTTTATTTCCACGACGTTCGGAGAGTACGCTGAGCGAGTGCACCTGACCGTCAAGGGTTGAAGTCTCGCGCCACGACGATGAGATCATCCGGACGACTGCGCGTTTAGTTGCGGTGCTAGTGGTACGCTACTGAAGAAAATATTTTTTGATTGAACAAAAGATGAAACGAAGTATGCTTTGCCGCTGACGCCGGGTCCAACAAAAGGATTTCCCAAGGGTGACTCGCAATTTTTGCCGGCCTCTACGGTATCGGAAGGACGCGAAGGATTACGTGAACAAGCATCGTCGCTCGTACAGTTGTAGCTTGAAGCGGGAAGTTGCTCCCATGAACGGATTATCCCTGTCAGCGTTCGTGGGTGGGAAAGTCCGGCTTTGTAAGGGAGTATGCGCTGACGAGGCGACCACGGAAACAGGTGCCCAGCAGCGAGGTCATTCCAGTGGCGCCTACCCGTGGAACCCCCAAACTGCTTGAGGCAGAACTCACTAAAGGCAGACATGAAAACAACAACAACCCTCGGAGTGTCCCCGTCTTTCACGGTTGCAGCTGGAGGTGCGGCGCCTGCGTGCATTACCGGATTAGGTCAATACCCGACCAAGGCTTGTTAAGCGTCTGTTCCTGCGTTCGTGCGCGCCGCTGTTCCGTTTTGGCTGCTCGTCGCCACCTTGGCTCAAGGACGCTTGTGGGAACGGAATGTGAGGGGGCCCCTTGCTCGGAAATGTCACTTCATCTGCCGGCGTTTTGTTTCTGCGCCCAAACTTTTGTGGTGAGCAAAATTAGCACTAGATTTCGAAAGTAGTTAGTAATTTGAGTAGAAGTTACCTAAAAAAGGTAGTTAAGTTAAACTACTAATTACCAAAATAAATTTGTAATCGAAAGTTACCAAGTTACTCGGAAAAGTAGTTAAACTACAGTAGTTTGAGTAGAGTAGTTGAACTACGTCCAAGTCTGGTGTATCCTCCGCGTGCTCGGGTGCCCCCGTGCGAGTGTGGCCTCGGCTCGAGCTGACACCGCGGGCTGTTCTTCTTTCTTCTTCAATACATCGAGTTGTGAGTTTGCGCTTGTCTCTTCTCTCTTCCTCTTCACTGTTCCTTTCTGTTTCTGCGCAATTTTAACCATGTTCAATCATTACCAACTCGCCCAACTAACAACATTACTACAAAGTTAAAATGTTCTATGCGCCGAAGCTTCTACATTGATTGTTCCAGAAGTCCACGCGTGTACATAAGGGACTCCGCGTGGCGAGCCAGAGTCAGTTTTGCCCCAGCGCTCAATCCTGCTGTTTCGCCGACATCGAAGCCTGCGACGCTAACCTTCTTCTTTTTTTTTTCTGGGAGAAGTTCGCCCCATTAAACGTTTAGTTTCTTCAGTTATTAGACGCCTCATCACTTGTCATTCATGAAAATATCTGGCTAAAAATTCGAATTGCGCACTAAGCTAAGCTAATGAGCGCCGAAGGAATTGACCCGGGAGTAATCAATTACTAACATGTATGCATTTTTGTTTTGTCCGCCCAGTCAAACAAATACCAGTGTTCAAGTCACGGAACTTCGTAACTTTCTAACATTCCTCACTTCTAGGTCTCAGATGGGCTGTTGACATAAGATATACGCTGCAATAGATGGTGACCACTAAGCTATTGTGAAAAGATCAGAATCTAGTCCCATCTTTATCCATATTTATAGTCCACCCACTGATGATCCTTACGTGCGTCGTGAATGTAGCCACTGAGTGACTACTCGAATAATGATGTGTTAGTGACGGTGTCATGAGAGGCTTCAGTATTCTCACTGCAGACAGGGCCCACCCTCAAACCAGGGCCGTTGGTGGTGTGCCTTTCCATGGAAATATTTGATTTATTCCACTTTTCTAGAAACACCAATTTTTATTGTGATGTGCTCTGCGATCGAAGTAGACTCGCCAAGGATAGGACTCGTCTGTTTTCTTGGAGGTGGTAACATGTGAGCTGCTCTGCATTAACCACTTAGAAACTGCCTGGTCTGCTCTGCAGCATTTGTGGCTGACCTTACCTTCCTTAGTCTGTCATGTCTGTGCTTCTGCTGGAACGTAATAAGTTAACATAACCAGGGTTCACGAATTAACAAACACATTCATTAGAAAGGTTGAATGGCTTTATTTGTATTCTCAAGGGGGGGGTATACGCTGTTTTATACATACTATACAATGCTGCCAAAGTTACTGGTACCAGCACGCAAGTTAGCCCAGTGTCTTACCAGCGCATGCCTTAAAAGGAAGGAGACAACAGGTGTAGCCCAGCTCGCAAAAGTAGCCCGTATATAATTGCTTGATGGTCATTGAATGGAACACTATACCAGTAGCAGGAAGTGGGTGCACAAATATCATTTTAAAGACGCTAATCTAATATTTTACAAGGGGGATCGGTGACCGAGTGGTTTTACAAGGGGGATCATTGGCCGAGTGGTCTAGCGCACGCCAGCACGAAGCACGTGGGGCGAAAGCTCGCGCTGCAGAACCCAGGGATGCTGGGTTCGATCCACACCCCTGCCCGTTTCGATCTAGATGAGCATCGTACCGGTGTGCACTCGTGTATCACTACTGCGTGGTGCACGTTAAAGACTCCAGGCTAATGGTTGTACTGCACTGGCTAGATCGCTCATCTGCAGCTGAGATACAAGTCGCCCGTTGAAGCTCAAGGCTGTATAAATTACAGATAACCCAAACTTTTTGCGATCTTAAATTTTATGAAAACAAAAATTCTGAACACCAACATGTCTCTAAATCCTTCCTCGCTAACATCAGAAAACGATGTAAACTAAGCATGACCCAGTAAAACCCCAAACAGTTTGATAATATATATATATATATATATATATATATATATATATATATATATATATATATATATATATATATATATATATAAATATATAATAATATCTCGCTTAAACATGCACACTTGAGCGCCAATAGAGGTCAAGTTCATGATTTCTATTTAGTTTAGAACAATAACTCAGGTGTTGAGTTGCATAATTCTGGCGGAACAGAGCACACGTAAGAGCATGGGCGTACCAACCGGGGGCGCTTGCCCCCCAGTTCTCAGAGTGGGGGGGGGGCAAGGCATGTGTTCCCCCCCTGAAACAGCCGCCACTGGGCAGGGGAAGCACTGTCCGGTGGCGCCCAAGGGATGGGCATCGCCCCCTCTCTTCGGGGGGGGCGGGGGGGTCTGGTTTTCTCCCACTCAAATAGAAGTTGGTACGCCACTGGATACGAGGTTGTATTTTCAATGCAGAGTGACACCATACTACAGCTTTTAATGTCTACCTAGATTTCAACTACAGTGTGTGAACGTGTCTCCGACTGGTGTGTTTACAACGCTCAAGAACTTCGCACCTTGATTTCTGCTCGATAACGTCGCAGATATGTCGTGCTCTCGCCGGCTGCGATCATAACAGTGTCGCTGCAGCGGTAGGGTAAGTGGCAGACACATGTCTTTCTACATGTCGCTGTCCAGGTTGACAGTCCACAGAAGTTTCGGCCGTCCGTATTTGGTACGCCGTGATAACAGCGACACTCCCGTTTGCTCGGTCTTTTTGTCGGATGTTGTAAGTCGAAACACCAGGACCGTAGCATCCGATAGGGTGACGCTCCGACTTATCTGATGTCATTTGTTGGCACCAGGGTACCACCGTCGTTGGAATAGGACGCTAAACACATGAGTCGAAGACGTTCCCTGGCACCATAAGTGCAACACTCAGAGTTTAGCCATGCTCATAAATCATTAAGTTCTTAAACGTACTTCACTTGCAAAGATCCATTCTACGGTAAATATTCATATATGTAGGAATGTAAAAGCTGAGTAACCTGCTCCTCTGGCATCTTTTGCTCCCCATTGTGAACGCAGACCAATGAGGGCCTACAATAGAAGGTAACGCGATTTGATCTTTCATTGCAATACATCCTTGGACACCGTCCCAAAAATGTTTCTACTGTGTCTCTCGCGACCCTTAGAAGCTAAAAAGTATCCGCCATCATCTTCAGCTGTGAAAACCTGCTCAATGCGTTTCTCCACCCGTCTTGAGCATTCCGAGTTTTCCGGCCTTTCTTGGAAGCTGCACCTTTATTTTCCCTGATCACGCGGCAGTTACTCCAGCGGTATCTTCGACTGTGAGAATGAGGCCTTGTTGCCGCAGAGCTTCCTATTCAAGCGTTTGTGCTCAGCATTCATACAAAACAAAATAAGAGAACAATATTGCACGGCCGATCGCCGTGAAGTTTCTCATCAAGACAGCTGACAGGATATGTTGTATTTTGTGGAAGGTTTTCAAGTAAACCTTGTTTGGATAATGTAGCATTGTGTGGTACGTAGAATATAATATATCAACGCTGAGGCTTGCGGTATTTATACGAGGACACTTATACATCGATAAATATATGTGCAGCAAATACCCTGGCCTTTCGATTATCCTGTATTGTCAATTATTTTCAACAGCTAGGAACTTTGTCGATTGCGCGGCATTTCAAGCATTCGTTAGGCAACACGTTCATGTTTATAGCTTTGGCTTCGCTCTCAAATAAAGTGAGAAAAACTAGGTGAGTAGAGTGCTGCAGAGTCAAAGCAAAAGTCACAGATCCTATAAAGGCGTCTCATATGTGCACTATATCGTATTCAGACTTACAAAAACTACCCACTTCATGAAGTTAAAAGATCTATAAATCATTGGTTCATATGTATTATTCTTCTATTTCATTCAGTTACGAAACTGACTGCATATAGAAAATATGCAATCAGTCCCACATCCTTCTTTCCATTGCAACGAAAAAGAATGATATTCGTTAGCTTCCCTTTCTCACTGCAAAGAAGGAAAAAGAATAAGTTTCAATGTGCACTATATATTAAAGTGGGATAACTGCGGAAACAAAGTCTGGAGTTTCAGACTTCATAAAGTAGGCAGATTACTTACAAGTCATAAAGGAGTGGACTCAGAAGCCAATTTAGTCACGTCATCAACGCGACATAATGCATAAAGGAACACGCTTATTTTATTCCCTTTGTAGTGAACACCTGCGGACACCCAAGGACACGAATGAGTGCACCGAGCTCTGAGCTCTTTGTTCTTTTCATTCATTCATTCAATAATTGTACCCTTCAAGGCCCCATCAGAGGCAAAATTACATAGGGGCGAAGGCATACAGAAAAAATGCAAAAGATCAACACTTGAAAAGGCAGGTCACTGACTGCTACAGTGCTTGTTAGTAATATAAACAGTGTTGAACAATTGTGTGTAAAATAAAATTGATACATAAATACAGTAGCCAAAAAGAGTAATCATAGCATTGCGAAACAAGACAGGGTAACCTGTGGCTAGGGTGTCAGATGGCAGGTCATTCCAGTCAGTGATGGTCTACGGGAAAAATTATCGGTTGAAGTAGTTCGTGCGACCGGTGATCCGAGATACGTGACATGAGAGGTTTAGTTGTGACGATTCGTTTCTTGTAGGAAGTAGGAGTGAGTTACGAAGCATTTAATTATATTAGAACACTTTATAAAATATTATTAAGCACGATATCTTACGGCGCGACTTCAAAGTTGGAATATCCGGCTGGCATTTCAGTGCAGAAACACCAGTTGTTTGGTAATAATCATTAAGAATAAATCTGGCCTCGTGATTTTGAACTGACTCAAATTGATTAATGAGATAAATTTGATGAGGGCTTCAAATTGCTGCTGCATACCCCAACCTTGGTCGAACGTAAGTCTCGCATGCCATTTTCCTGAGATGAGAGGGTGCCGCCTTCAGATATCTTTTGATGTACCCGAGAATCTGCGAAGCTTCTGCTGTGACTGTTTGGATGTCGTTTATTCCAGATTAAGTCGCTAGTGTTACACCAATATATTTATAGGGGAAGGCAGAGCTGATTAGTCCAGGGCCAATAAAGTACGAAAAAAGGTATGTTACATGTTTGAAGCGAAGTAATTTACATTTTGACATGTTGAATGGCACATGCCATTTGGAGCACCAGGCATGAATTAGTTCAAGGTCACTCTGAAGATGCAAATGGTCATTAAACGAAGTAATTTTGCGAGGTAGGACACAATCGTCAGCGATGAGACGAATGCTACGACTGATTGAAGTATATAAATCGTTAATAAAATTGAGAAACAGTAATTGACCTAATGCTGACCCCTGTGGATTCCCAGTTGTAACATTAGTACAATCTGACACATGGTTGTTAGACACAGTAAACTGAGTGCGAGGAAAGAGAAAGTCCCGAATCCAAGAAACGACCAGAGGGTCCTTTCTTGGATTGAAAGCTTTGAAATTAGATGACGATGGGGAACTCTGTCGGATGTCTTCGAGAAATCAAGGAATAGAGCATCGGGTTGGCCGTGCGAGTCAAGGATATATTGATTAACTCATGTGTGAATTCTAAAAGTTGCTTCTCGCATGAAAAACCCCTAAGAAATCATGTGCCGATGATTGTAAAAAGTTTGAGGCCAGCGCACGATCTCAGCTTTTAAAGACTGGATTGACCTTCCCCAGCTTCCAGTCCAGTGGTAGTCAACCCTGCTGTGATGACTGAGAAAATATTATTTTAGGAACCTACAAGATATTACTTTGGCATTGCTAAGAATTTTGGGGCCACTATTGTCTGGGCCACAACATGATGAGAGTTTAAAACCTTCGATAAGTCGAAGAATTCCTGCAGCAGAAATGTTAGTGTAATGGGGGCCATGGGCTGAAAACCTGAGAAAGGCAAACTAGGTATATGACCAACGCTTTCGTTTGAGAGTACGGAAGATAAATATTTATTTAAAGCTGTAGCGCAATCTGGCTTAGACACGACATGTCTGAGCCAGATTGAAACTCTTTCTAGTTAAACCCACTCAAAGATTACCACAATTTAAAAGCAGGAAACCTCGACGACGCCTCTCCCAATCACTGAAATCACATCCTGGTCCCTTCTGTCTTCAAACTCCTGAGTCTTTAGTTTTCGGGAATTATAGAGGTGGTTGTGGTCATCGCTGGGTTTCTGGCAGATGCTGAAAAAGCTCGTGCTGTCACTTCGAAGCATAAATATATAGGATGAACTCCAACCTGCATTGTTGTTTGGATACAGGAGTTAACTCTGTCACATCAAGGTGATCAACAACAGGCAGCTTTCCGGTGCTTCGAGCAACCTTGTCCAGATAAACCACACGTTCCTGGCATATGTCGCCTGCAAACAATAAATGCATATTAAAAAAACAAAAACACGAAGATTTGTATTTTACTTGCGATGTCAGCATCTTTTTTCGCTTTCCACAATTCTTGAAAGACATCTCCGAGTGCATAGAGTGGTTTCATTTATATTCTTACCTCTACGTAAAGCTTCTCTGCTGATGAAGGGGCAGCGAAACGCAGGGCCTCTGGAAGTCGCATGGGCGCCGTGGGCGTTGCAGATGGCCTGCAGCATTTTCTTTTCAGAGAGGGCCCCCTCAATAGACTAGCAGCCGTTGAATTATGCTAGAGTAATGGGGTCATGGAGCTCAAGCGCTTGCAAACTAACGAACCTAAAGGAAGTCTTAAGCAGGTAAAAAATTATGCTGCTCACCCCTGCAGCGTTTACCTAGAGCTCGCTCGCGCTTTATGGTGAAACAAATCGACGCCAAGTGACTGATAGAACACACGTAAGGTTAACAGTTGTTCTTGCGTATAATACCTGTGAACGGTGCTCGGTCGCGCGCGTGAAGTGGCATCAGATGATGGAACTTGAAGGCTTCGCAAGAGTGCCATCGGACGACACTTCGTACATAGCGCAAAAAACAAAAATGTGCTTCATTTCGCGCAGGGTTGGGCAGTATCGTGATAGTGTTTCACAAATACTTTCTCTATTTATATTTATCTATCGCGATACAATATTTCAATCAGTATCTGTATTTCAGTATCGGAATACATTTTTGGTGTACTCTATGTATCGCGCTACAATCCTGGGCGAATGCATCACGTTACAACGTTCAAGAAATCACTGATCCCCAAGCGAAAACTCAAGAGATTGTTTTCTTTCTTCTTTTGCGCTTCAGAGGGCTAGAATATGCAGTAAATGGGAATTGAGACTTCGTTTTCTTGCACACCAAGGTTTTTTCGAAAATTATGGCCCCGACATTGGTAATTCCTTCCTTATTTTCAAAAGATAACATATGTCTTCAGGAGTTCTTCAGTTGGCCAACTATTTTTTGTAGAATAAAAACGCTGACTGCGGGTATGAGCTTTAGAACTGTACATTGCACTCCCAACCCCATTGCCTAGGGCGAGCTTAAAGTTTATTAAGTTAAGTTCATCAGATAAAAGAGCATAATTTTACTTAAAGGCGAGGTCTTGAACTGACAGCCGAAAAGGTACCGACATGGGACTACGGGAAGCTGACCGTTCGGAAATATTTGGCTAGGTATAAAACGAATATAGGGTTTCGTGTGATTTCGCTTTGAAATCGTGCAATATATCTAAAGGAAAACTGCACTGCATTCTGGTACGAGAGTATATTCAACCTACTGAAGACTTCAACCTACTGAAGACTTGGTTAGTTCCCACAGCTTCAAGATAAAAGAAAAATGGAAATTCTACTCGAAAATAATCTCGGGCTAGAGAACGTCCAATATCAATTTCAATCTTTTCCTCACGGTTTGTGTGAGTTTTGTTTTCACTGGAGAACTCCTTTTTCGCCTTATCTGTACAAACCTTGTCAACGAAGCCTACCTATTATCGCATGAAAGCGAGGTCTTACTACACATAAAAAGCAGGAAAAAATAATGGCATGGTTTAATACTTTCCTCTTGTGAAAAAGGTATTCATTAGTGTTAATATTAACCCCTTGACACATGTGAAACGTTTAATCTTGTCCGCTATTAAGACTATGTGCCGAAAATTGGCAGCGGCTGACCGAAGAGATATTTAAAAATCGACTTCTCCAGAAACATAGTCGAGTCTAGCAGCAACCTTGTTTGTTTACGTCTGTTCTGTGTTGTTTTGTATAACAAGATAAAATATTAGGGCTAAACATCGATTACACATTTTAACCCGGTTAACGGCCGCTTTTTACTCGATTCATTAATCGATTAATCGGTCTCGTTAATTTTCATGCATAATACTTTGGGAAAGCCAAAGTTACTTTATTTTTTTGCCTTTGTGGAATATCTAATAAACGACGCAATATACGACTTCGACTATGAGTCAACCAGGATGTGTAGTTGAGAACAGTTCAAAAACACTCACACGGACATATTCTTACTTCAGCTGCATAAGGTAAAGGGGTTGGTTGTCGTTGTCGTCGTCTTCGGTGCACGCAGGACCGGCCTCAACGGGGGCGCTTTACAGGCAGTCGGCGTCATTGTGCTTCCGGCCGGACATGTACGACACGGTCATGTGGAACTCTTGCAGTCGTAGACTCCACCGGGTGAAGCGTCCGGAGGGATCCTTCAGATTCACGAGAACCAGCAGAGCAAATGGTGGTCTGTGACCACGCGGAAAGGACGTTTATATAAATATGGGCGGAACTTTATCATTGCCCAGATGATAGCATGGCACTCCTTCTCAGTCTTTAAATAGTTCTGCCGAAAGGAACATCGGCGAGTACCTCCGACGATCTCTGTCCCCTGTGCCGACTCCACCTTGAGGTTCCCGTTCGCCTTCGCTTCGACGTGCGCTCTCGCACTTC
Source organism: Ixodes ricinus (assembly GCA_037355805.1). Taxonomy (NCBI): domain Eukaryota; kingdom Metazoa; phylum Arthropoda; class Arachnida; order Ixodida; family Ixodidae; genus Ixodes; species Ixodes ricinus. The sequence goes on along the minus strand of JAZHYW010045178.1, from coordinate 159,482 downwards.
TTCCGCCGCTCTTGTCGGGAGAGCCTGTCCCCCTATCGAGTCGGGAAAACTAAGTGCGCAAACGCCTGGAGGTGGCGTTGCCGAAGACGACCGAGGTAAAGAGCCTCCAAGAACGATAGAGCGTTCCCATTCTGTCGGCGCCACGCATCGCAACGACCCCTTGCAACGGTGACCAACAACCTAAACGTTGTTGTCGACGGCCACGACGAATCGGCACTTGTGGACACCTGAGCAGACATCTCAGTCTTGAGTGGGAGGCTCTCTCGCCTGATTCGGAAAGTCACGACGCCGTAGAATGGACCTCAAATAGGAGCCGCCGGAGAACACGTTATTACACCAGTTGGGAGATGCGCTGCTCTCGTCGAGATCTACTGTGAGACCTGTCCTGTGAAGTTCGTCTTTCTGCAAGACTGTGCGAGAGACGTTATCCTCGGAATGGACTTTCTCTGCCAAATCATCATCGGGGCAAACTAGATGACGCTGCGAAAGCCTGTTCTGCCGCCGGTGGAGACCAACACGACGTGAACACCATCCGAGTTATAACCGACCATGTGTACCCTACTGAAAAAAGTATATGAATCTATATAAGAACTGATATGAAATATCCAAAAACTGATATGAAATATCCAAAAGGTGATATGCGACATATGGAACTGATATGAAATATCCAAAAGCTGATATGCTACATATAATAACTAATATGCTAGATAAGTTCTGATATGCAAACGTGTCCAATAAACATATCAGAAATAAATTAATATAGTATTTTTTTCAGTATGCGACGTGCCGTGCGGGGAAGCAAACACGTGTCTTGGAACCGCAGTGGAGCGGCTTGCTTTACTGGGTTTCAAATAATTATGCAATCAGCGTTTAATTTTTCTAAGAGATTCATTCCATGAGCCACTCAAAATACTATCAGAGGTATGACATTGCTGAAAACAAATCAGCTTGCTGGAAATCTTACTTATTCCTTAGGTAGTCGCCGAAAAATCCCGTAACTTCAAAACGACCAGTATAAAAGGTGGAAACGCAGAACTCAGAAGTAGTTATCGGGTGTCCTGTTGTATTCATCTTTGTTGTGCCGTGTATGTGTATGCGCTCAATGTACGAGGGGGGACCCAAAAGAAACCGAACTAATTTTTTTGCACTTATTTATTCCCATTTCAAGTACAAACGTTCAATCTCCTTCAGAGTACTGTCCACTTGCACTAATACACTTGTCTAATCTTTTAATCCATGTGTCGAAACATTGTTTAAATTCATCTTTTGTGATGCTTGACAGCGCCTCCGTCGTTTTTTCTTCACCTCAGCAACGTCAGCAAAACGCTTTCCTTTCATTTCTCTTTTCATTCTAGGAAACAAAAAAAAGTCGCACGGGGCAAGGTCGGGTGTACGCCGTTTTTAACAGTTCAATAGTTTCTGTTCCACTTTTTCCGAGCAAAAAACAGAATTTAACCGCCGCACGCTGTTCACAGAAATCAGACATTGGAAAAACGACGCCTACACGAAACACTTGTCACTATAAACCCAGCCGCCACTAGTCCTAACCTTCTTCGAGGACGGAATTAGGCCTAATGACTCAGCAATATTCGCTCTATCAACTCCTGGCGGCAAAACGCGGTACTGCAAAAGCTCTGCTTAAAAAAAGAATTAGTTCGGTTTCTTTTGGGTCCCCCTCGTATATGTTCAGCTGATGCTAGTGGTATTCCAAGTCTAATAGTTGCTTGAGCAAATAAAAATATTTTTGTAGCATATAAATTGGGCAGTACCTAGCGTCACCTAGCATAGCTGAAACTTATATGTGATATATGAAACTGATATGAAATACCCAATAAGTTCTGATATGAAAAATGTGTCCAATAAACATACACGAAATTAATTCATATGATTTTTTTCAGTAGGGTACCTGCTCCCGCGGTCGAGTGTTTCCGTAACCGTCATAACCGACGCAGCCGCGCACAGTGAGCTATTCTCGAAGGCAGAATAACTTCTTGAAAAGTGAAAGCCGTTTACAACTCATTGTAACGCCGAATGAGAGCGCAGCTCTTGAGGACGTGATCCCCCCCCCCGAGGTCACGTGACCTCGGGGGGGAGGCACGTGGCAGGGGGTCATGTGACCTGGGGGGGCCACGTGGCCTAGGGGGTCACGTGACCTTGCGGTTACGCCGACAGCGACGCCGACGGCGACGGCGACGCCACTCATGCCGGAAACGGGTGCCTAAGAGCTGCGCTCTAAAAGAAATTGGCGTCGTACTAGGCGTAATGGATCTCAAAGAAGGACGTACACCTGTTTTCGTGACGAACGTTCGAGAGGAGCCACAGCCCCAACGAAGGGTACCACCGTGGGCCACGTCAAGGAGCTTCATGCGCCAGCCGTGGTCACCGCAATCTCTGAGAACACCTCGTCGTCACAGCAAAAAAGCACGTCGTCGCGGTAGCTCGACACTGACCCCGAGCTCCCACCTCCAAAGCGCCGGCGACCAATTGATGCCCTCACTAAATACAGTGACTGTTTTGCCACTTCATCGAAAGTGCGCCAAACACCAGTGGCGAAACATCGCATTGCTACCGACGACGATGCGTTCCCTGTCCACCAGTCGCCGTACCAAGTCTCCTTAATGGAGAGGAAGCTGATGCAAGATCAAGTCCAGGAAATGGTCGACGACGACGTCATTCAAACCTCAAGAAGTCCGTGGGCGTCCCCAGTCGTGCTTCTAAAGACGAAGGATGGAGCCCTGAGGTTATGCGTGAACTATCGTCGACTGAACGCTCTGACTAAGGAGGACGTCTATCCGCTTCCCGCATTGACGACACGTTAGACCGACTGCATCACTACCGATATTGTTCGTCGATGGACCTGAAGAGTGGCTACTGGCAGATTGAAGTCGACGAATGCGACCACGAGAAAGCTGTCTTCGTCACTGCCGACGGACTGTACGAGATCAAAGTGATGCCGCTCGGACTTTGTGCAGCACCAGCCACATTCCAACGAGATATGGACACCGTGCTCACAACTTAGTAGCACACGACAAAGCATGAAGTTACGAAACAGCACGGTCTAAACGGCACGCGGGAAGCTATGCGGTGATAAACAGCACAAAAAAAATTTAGCAAAACTTTAGAAATGCACAGCTACACAATACCTTTTTCCAAGATGGCACAACGTCAAAATACCACAGCTAAGAAGCTGCACTCGCTTGGGTGCTTTGGGTTTAGCAAGAACCTAGCTCAAGGTAAGTGTTTAACGCAGGATTATAAACGTGCGCTTTAGCCGGGTTAAGAAGAGCGGCCTTAGTCATAGTCTTTGCAGTTTTATGTCAGCTAGCGCCACTATATTGTTATGTGCAAATAATGTTAAACATCGTGAATATCTCCACTTGTATTAAAATATAAAAATGAGGGCCGTTTAATCATTTGATCCTCTGATTGAGGCCTTTTATAAAGAAGGCGCCAAACTCTAATTGATTCTTCTCGTGCTAGAAATTTCAAGATGTATTATATTAACCCTTCTTCCTTTGCCGGAGCATGCTAGGTAATATGCTGTAGTGTGACCTCTTAACAACGAAGCTTTACATTTGCTGCATCAGGTCTATCAGAAATTCCTGGCCTCTTAGATTAACTTTTCGTTTTGTGATTTTATTTATTAACCTTCTCAACACTCTTGGGTGGCAATTAACAGTTGCGTTTGTCCACCGGTCTTTCAACATGTAAACTAGAATATTTTCGTTCAGGAATTTTCCGCCGAAAAACACTAGAACAGAAAATGAGAGGCAACACACGAAAATTCGTACTTTCAACTAAACAGAAACGTTAATATGAATCAGAACCAACCAGCTGAACTTAGAAATTTTTTGTTTTTACCACAGCTGGTCGTAGCCTATGGTATTTCGCTGTTGCAATTTAAGGGGAAGCATAAAAAAACTCCGGTGAGGTACGGTTCACCCTTTCGCTCAAAAAGTCGCCTTCAACACAAGGCTGAAAAAAAAAGTTTCAACTACTTCTTACGACAAAAGACGTAAAGACACACTCAGGCAGCTTGAAACTCGCCTGTGTTTGTATCTTCGTCCTTGTGTACGGTTTGTTTTGTGCCTTACACCGTGGTTTATAACGTTCCCCAACTGGTCCAACTACAAGTTCGTCTTGAATAATTTAGTGCGCTGCTTGTTCAATTTGGTGCATTATCTCTTACATATCGAGTAATTCTAGGCCACAATTTTTGTTGGCGAGGGTGTGATTTTTAAATGTCAGCTCAGTTGAACACGGTAAAATATATTTATAAAAATGTACCGATTCCGAAAACCGCCTTGTAACAAAGCGTCTGAAGACACGTTGTCTAGATTTCCTATACATTTGCTCGTAGTTTAGTTTCAATGAAATAATATTGCAGATTTATGCGTGTTCATGTGCTCCAAGAACGTTGAATACTTTGACGGCGATAGATATATAAATGATTACCTTTTTTCGCAAGTGCGTTGGCTATTTCAAAACAAGCTGTGCTAGTAGAAACATCAACATATAAGAATCGTGTAAATGATGTACGTTACCAATAAAAGCATAATCTAAATTAGAAAAAATAGAGTACTAATATTAAAGTCTGGTCCTCGAACGAGTTTGCTGGTATATCTATATAGTTGTGATTCCTTGTCATCCCGATTACCGCAGGACAACGCCGTGGTTATGGTTAACTGACACACGTGTATATTAGGCGATAAATATTTGAAGAAATTATATTCTTATTCTATTATGTTATCACTTTCACCGTGAGATTTATTAGAACTGCTATGAGACAAGCCGTCTATTCACGCCACGCCCCCGAATATTGCCACTGTGTTATTTAAGTTTGTGACCCTTCGTCGTTGAGGTTTTTTACGTTATATTCTTTTGGCACGTTTTCTTTTTTGGTGCGCCTTTTTAACGCGTTGTTATTTTGTCGCCTGATATTTCGACCGTGCGCTTAGGTCGCATGCTGTTGTGTATTAAATTTGTATCATGTAGAATAGTTTCGAAAGGGTTTGGCATTGGGTGAAAGTTATTGGCGTACCCAGCGCTACAGTTGCGTTGCAACACCATTAGTATGTGGAGTAGCAACATATAATATAAAACAAAATGCCAATAACAAGCAATGATTTGTAGCACGAAGATAAACAACATATAAAGTTAATATTTTATCAATTTTTGTTTGTCATATTTTAGTGTATGAGTGCTTAACATCTGGTGTTGTCGATCGTTATACACACGTTATACTGTATATATGTACACGTGCCTTGTGTACGGCACATATACAACACAGGCGTACGTGAATGACGGTCGCACGGTTGTGTAGCAGCAAGTATTTCACGCTGAGTTTCGGAACAGTGTACGTATTACCCGTAAGAATCCCACATATCCAATTCCGACAACTAAATAGGTCATAAAAACAATCGAACCCCTGTTGAAAAAAAAAATGAACCCATAGGAACCATCTTTCACAAGACTACAAAAACAATAATATAACATATTATATGCTATTTGTTCAAAAAACGAACACACAGGTGACTTTAATTTATGTCCAAATTTGTCCATTAAAATTTCCCTGTCAAATGGCACACACATCTTATTGTTTTCTTCTATCTGTTTTAAATACATTTACAAGCAGCAATATTTTAACTTAGCGCATGTGACAAAAGTACCTGTATTTGTTTTGTGTGTTACGAATATATGCTTGTAAAAAAGTAAGGAAGAATTATAGTTCCGTTAATAAAATTACATAGTTTAATGTGTTTATCTATATGAGTCCTTCGTCAGTTACTATGAAATATAGGTCACATGGGTGCATATGACTTTTTGACTAGGGGTAATATGGCGTTTATATGGTATTTCATTGATTCATCGATTGAGATTACAGCCACACAAAATTTCTAGAAACTTTGCAGAAATTCATGGTTTTGAACTGGGTTTTGAACTGTCTCTTGAACTTGCATGCCGACAGGCCTGCGTGAAAATATATTTACTTAACATGGTACCTTTTTTAATTGTTTCATAGAAAGATGCAATCGCATGACATATTATTTAATGCGTCAACAGTCACAATGAGTATGTAAATTTGATATTTTAATATAAAATCATTCCAAGAATTTGATATAAATACCGGGAGATCTTATTCGGTGTCAGATTTAGAGCACTTTCCCCATGGAAGCGTCAACATGTATTTCATGCCAATATCTTTGCCTTATTTTTCGCGTGCTTGCACCTATGCGTTGTAATGCCCACTAAAGCCTTTCCATTAACTTCAAATTTGGACAAACATGTTATTATGCGAAAGCTATCAAGAACATTTTGAACCGAATTGAACAAAAGTTAGGTTGCGCAGAAGCTGTATTTGGCCTCTATCTTAAAAAAAATTGTTAGGGCGGCTAGAAGTAGGACGTGAATTCGATATATTTCCTAGTCCAAGGAAATTGTGCTCATAAAATTATAATTTGTCTGCAGTGCACAAAACTGACCGGTTGCCGGATTGACTCGTCAAAATATTTCTCAAGTTTTCCTAAAGACTACGTCGAGATGCGTAAATCGCACTCCTGAAAGTTTGTTGCATTCAATGCGGAGTTCAAATAACTTACGGTTTGTTCATGCATGCACTTCATAGCATACTTGCTGCACCCCCCCCCACCCTAACTACAGCTGTGTGCAAATAACAACTATGTACCCCCAGGGAAAATACGATCTGAAACGCGCGATTCGGTCTCCTACGTCTGCGGTCCCCACGAGTCCTATCATATTTGAATTTGTCCGAGGTATGGCACCTCAACTTTGCATTTCATTTCCAGTTCGAACGACAGCTTTCTCGTAAACTGGAGGGTACACTAAAAAAGCAACGAAGGCCTGTTTCCGCGATAGTACCTGCCATACCTAACTGTCATCGACTGTTGTGCATGACGGCATCCACGGCTTTGCGCGCGACAAAGGGATCTGATTAACTGGAGAATATATAACTTAATACATTCGTAAACTAAATGCTTTATATATTAGAACTTCAAACTTCACTAATTTGTTGGGTAAATCCACTTTCACAAAACAGGACCTAGTTTATTTGTAGGTGTGTTGGATTACTTTTAGCATCAAATAGCACAGCGTAATCCTTAGCTTAAGCGCTGCAAAGAAGGTTGGTATGTCGGAGAGCTCTCTTCCACTCTGAAGGCTATAAATTACGCTGCGCTATTAAATTCTAAGCAATATTTGCACACGCTTAGAATTTTTGCATTTTCTTATTTAGAAATACTACTGTCTTTCCATTGGGAGCTGAGGCACATCTGTTCCAGATTCGATTCTTCAACAATAAAAAAATGAATTCTGCAGCCTCTCCCAATTCGCTGGAGTGCCGCGTAGAAATTCAGCGGGTTGAACTGTGACAAACATAAGCTGCATTCCCTTTCAACAGGTGGTGCGAATGCTGTTCACTGTGGTGGCTCTCTTCGCCGTCTGCTGGCTCCCGTACCATATCTACTTCCTCTACGTATTTCACCATCCTCACGTGGCGTACCTCGACCACATTCAGCACGTGTACTTGGCCATGTACTGGCTCGCCATGTCACATGCCATGTACAATCCAATCATCTACTATTTTATGAACAGCAGGTACGTGTTACCCTCATTCCTGTTTTTATATTTTATTCTTGAAATGGATAATTTAGAACAAGCGAGGCGACGAATTAAGATACTGCTACATGCTTAATTTCATTTCATTATTGCTTCATGCTTTCATTACATTCTTCTGCATAAGATGACATAGAGCATATTCACTTTTAGAGTGCGCGCAAAGCTCTAATATGCTTTTTATTGCTTTTGTGGGTTGGGAAATAGGCATACAATATTTTCAATAAGTAAATAAACTAGGCTATTTTGTATATGATATTTAGGTTTCTTTTGCCACATCTACATTGAAATTGAGGTCCAGCTTGTGGAACAGCTGTTGTATTGTGCTAAAGGAATCTGCATGTGGACAAAAAAAAAAGAAAATGAGTCGTTAGTTGTTATACAGCAGAACTTTAGTCTGCCAGTACATGGCGACATTGTTGAAAACTGTAGATGAGTAATTAAGCTAGGGAATAGACCTTTTTCAAAAGTCAGAGTCACCGCGTGGCAGTCCGAAAAGGTCCAATATTGCCGCTTTTATGGCGTTGAAAGGAGACCATGCTCGGCTAAATCAAGCATCCTCCATTTCGTGAATCGAATGTGACGAAAGGGGACCTACATCTTTTCCACTTTCTGCTTTTGAAAACGTTTTCTTTCTCTGGTGTGGAAAAGCTGCGTAGTGCCGCCATTAAAGCGTCGGGTTTAGCTCTGCACAGGGTGGGTAGATTGACTTCCGGAAAGTGTCTATTACAACTGCTAGCCTGGGGTCTTCAACGTGCACCACGCAGTAGTGATACACGACCGCACGCCGGTACGATGCTCATCCAGAATGAAACGGGCAGGGGTATGGATCGAACCCAGCATCTTTGGGTTCTGCAGCGCGAGCTTTCACTCCACGTGCTCCGAGCTGGTGTGCGCTAGACCACTCGGCCGGCAACACCTCAGTAAAGAAAGTTATCACTGAAGCACAATTAGGCATGTTATCACGCATTAAAAAAAAAGAAAGCGCAAATAAGTAACCAAGAAATACTTCTGTAAAAGAGAGTGTTCGAATGTTAAGATAAGCCACGTCTTGCCAAACACTTGAAGCATTGAGCAGGGCGTTTTAAAAAGTATCTAACCAAGAAAACATGGAACTACTAAGCTGCTCAAAGAGCACAACTAAATATGATTTTACTCAATAATTTCAAAGCGCGATTTTGTAAATTTTATTTTGATGCCAACAAGTAGCGTACGATGTACCCAACAGTTACACACGGCAATTATGTGCCTTATCAGATATTTTAGTTTTTCCTTGCAACAGCCGTGAAACATAAGGGTTGTTTTTTGATCAAGTTCACTTCTCGACCTGCTATCGTTTAAGGATGCATTTGGTCAATGATAGTTTTGAATGTTTTCACTTCGTACTAAAAACAATAACCATTACAAGAAAGTATCGCAATGGTTTTTGCAGCTTAATTTTAACCGAAAACTCTAAGTGTATTAAGAGCCTCGTTTCGAGCAAGTTTTGCGGTTTCTTGAGTGACTCAGACCAAACGTATTTTTGGAATACACAGGCTTTATCTTTCCGGCAAGCTACTTATAACCTTTTAATTCATAATAGCGATTAAACAAAAAAGGCAGCAAATGATCGTGATCCCGAAACCAACAGTAGCTTTTTCTAGAGCTCTGCAGTGGGCTGACGTCATATGTTTTATAGCTTGCCAGTCGAGGGGACAGCCTAGAAAACATTATTTTGCCCAAATATTTTTCCTGTTTTTCTGGCGTTCGCTTAAGCAGCATTCATTTCACGCCATCAAATTTATTCTAACCTGTCAGGAACAAGCTGCACAGACCCCCTATTGCCCAATATTGTAATTAATATCAACACGAGCCGTGGGGTAACGATTGAAGAAAAGTGATTAAAGTCTAATGGCTCATCCCATAAATAGTTTGCTGTGGCGCTGCCCGAGCGGAGCAGCTTTGCAGTGTAGCAGCACCGCTTCACCTCTCTTTCTTTATGAGGTATGGCATGGGCAGTAAATTTACGGGCGATGCTGAAAGCGTTCGTCGTACCACAGCCTTGTGTGTAGCTGTCGTCCACGTTTTGTTTGTCGTGCCGCAATTGCTTGATCTATTAGCGGCGAGATGTTTCGGTGGTGCCCTCGTTTGGTTACCTTTCGTGACGTCATTACCTGGTGAACAACAAGTTCGATGGTGTTTGTAATGGGCATGGTGGAAGCCTGAAATCATAGCTCTCTCAAAGCAACGCTGCCAACACCCTCAATATTGAAGTTCCTACATTCTTCTTATTTCCGTCGATGAGACATCCTTTGCTGACGTCATAGTCAGCATTCCGCCAATTGTGGTGGGCCGACCACAGCGACGCTTTCGATCGCTCATGTCGCCAATAGAAAGTGATATGATATTATATGTTATGCTATGACATATTTATTTTTACTTAGAAGAGCCTCGGTGCCGCAGAAATGCAAATCCCCATTACCTTGAAGGCCTGCAGCGCCGCTTCTAATGATGATAAAATGGTGTTGTACAAATGAACCATTTAATGATGATGAGGGTGGGACGGTGAAGAAGGTGAATATATTTTGAAAGCAAGCTTGTTATAGAGAATCGAGCTTCAGAATTACAATGGCAGTGACCATAAGATGTCAGTCAAGGACGATGATACGTATAGGAAATTATTGTGTTCATAACATCCTAATGCCGTTTCAAGTTCGAATGGCATAAGTGCAGGGAATCACAATAGAATTACAGTGTTTTAGTTCTAATTAAAAATAACACCATTTAAGGACGCCCGTTTTAGCATACGTGATTTAAACGAAGAGGGCCATCAGGATGTACTTGACAAGGTTTCGACGAATTCAATATCAGGGTTGGGCAGTATTGCGATACAAGTGTATCGCGATAGTATTTCGGAAATACATTATCTTTTTAAATTTCTGTATCGCGATACAACTTTTCAACTGTATTTTGTTTTTCGGGTGTACTCTTGGTATTGCGGCACAATTGGGGCCGACATGTATTTTACAATATTGAAATAATTGTTGGCCTCCACACAGAGGCCAAGACCAAGTTTCGTCAGGGACGCTTTGGGTCTTTGACAGCTCATGACTCCTTCTTTATTGTGCAAATGTTAACAAATATTTTGCCACAACTTAGGTGGTGGAATATTTCAGTTGATTCTAAAACTTGAGTGTTCTGTTGGCACTCTCAACTAACGGATAAAAGGGTACGGGTTACTTGAACTTCACTTCATTGTTACGCTATAATGTCACGGCTGAAAGAGGCGTTCGGATTGGACATAATCATAGTGACTTCTAAAGGTTATTTGGAAGGACACAAAACTGATTTAAATGTGCCTGTGATATTGTTTCAGAAAGATAAGAGAGGTCTAAATAAAACCGCGGTAGAACCACGGTGAAACAAATCGCTTGCTTCATTTAACGGGGGCACTAAAGAAGATTGTGCGATCGTCTGTTCTTGATCATAACTGATTCTACGCGCTTTAAGCACCCAAGAATTCCAAAAATGACAGTCACGCGGCGCCAATCTTTCTATTAAAAACGTGACAAAAAGTCGGAACACACGCCTTTCTGCGCGGATTTTTCCGCTCCTGAAAGGGGAGCATACCCCAGCAGCGGCGTCAGCGCGGTGACGATGGGCCCTCGTCGGCCAATCGCAAGCCGCCTCTCAATCGCAAGCTGCCTCTCCGAGAGAGGAGGCTTGCGATTGGCCGACGAGTGCCTATCATCACCGCGCTGACGCCGCTGCTGAGGTATGCTCCGCCTTTCATGAGCGAAAAGATCCGCTCAGAAAGTGTTGTGTGCCAACTTTCATCACGTTTTTAATGAAAAAAAAATCGGCGTCACGTGATTGTAATTTGTATAGTTTTAGGATGCTTAGGACCCGTAGAATCAGTTATGACCAAGAATAGACAATCTCAGAATCCTTTTAGTGCCCCATTAATACTTATCAAAATGCAATTGCTTGCTGGTTTAGAAACAATATCTCGTATTCTGGATCATGCTTCATTTCTGTTCTTCGTATGCTAGAAAGGGTGCACCCAAACATTAAAAAAAATTGTTTTTATAACAACGTATTTTAGTGTCTGTGTTTTAGCCCCACCAAAATCTATTACGGTATTTGTTTTTTCAAATATTTTTGTTTCATATTTTCAAAGGCATTTTTATATTGTGTAGAGATACATTTTTATCAATGTATTTTTATTTAATTAGTTTTGCCATATATCCCACTATTTGTAATTTCAGATATTTTGAGAGCATTTCTGCCCAACCGTGCGAGTCAATATGATACATTATATAGTTGCAGGTTCAAATGCCAGATGTCCTTTATAGGAATTTTGTTTTCTTAAAAATGATTATGCCCTCTTTTATATAATACTGACCTTGCGGGAGCATTTGGGTTTTGAGGTTTATGTAACATTGCCTCAAGGGCGTGCGATATATCTAAAGAAAAACGGCAGTGGATTCTTTGTGGAGCGCATTTACAACCTGATGAACGTCCGCTAAATCCTACAGCTCCATGTTAAAAGAAAAATCGGAATTCTATCTGATAATAATTTCGAGCTCTATAACGCCCAAGTTGAACTTCAGTCTTCTTCTCACAATTTGTATGAGTTCGCGTTTTCACGGGAGGGCTCGTTTTTCATCTTAGAAGTGCAAACCCTGTCAACAAAGCCTATATATCATCCCCTTCAAGTGAGTTTTTACATATACGAAACCGAATAAATGTCATCTGCATGGTTTAAAAATTTCTTTCTGTGAAAGCAGTCTTCGTTCGTTTTAATATGAACCCGTGTTCATCGACACTTGTGGAACAGAAAATCTTGGTCGCTGGCACAACGGTTTGCACAAATCAGCGGTGGATGGCCGACGAGCTATTTTTAGAAATCTACTTCTTATCATATGCGGGCGAGTGTAGCAGAAAGGTCGTATATTTACTTTTGTTCTGTGTTGCCTTCATATAAAATATAATATATGTAGCAATAGGCGATTTCGTTTCTGTTTTACAAATAGTAACTTTTTACCGGTAATACACACAATCAAATCACAATTTTTCTATTTTTTTAGGTAAATGAATGCCAGCATCATTGCGCCAACAAAATGTATCCCTGAATTTGTATTTCAAAATTATTTTTTATTTTTCAAAGGTATTTCTGATATGTATCTCGATACCTTTGTACAGTTGTACTTCAGTATTAGTATTTTGGCTGCCTTCGTCATGTATACCAGTATTTGTGTTCCAAATACATTTGAGTGTAGTTCGGCCGCAGCCAACGGGCTTGCGTCCCAAGCTAATTAAAACGCAGGATAATGAGTCAAAGGCAATAAGCGTCATTATTATACGTACTGTAAAACGTTTCTTAGGCTGTCAATGACTCTAGTAAATGATTATATGTCTTTACACTTTGAAGAGCTCTGTCTTCCCTTTCAGGTTCCACGTATACTTCCGCCAGTTTATATGCCGGTGCTGCAAAGAGCCCGAGAAGCTGCCTGGCCGGAGCCTTTCTGGAACGGTGAGGTCGAGCCACATCAACATGGGGAGCCTCGTCGATCGACTGGCCGTGCGCTTCAGCAGGAGATCGAGAGTCGGACAATCTCGCCACTGCCACAAAAGTTCGCAGCGCGAAGACAACCGCCAAGGACTGAGGGGGTGAAGACCAACATTTTACAAACATCGTGGATTGATGTGCCGACTAATTGAGGATATGAAGTTATTTTGGATTGGTTTGCAACACAATTTATAAAAATAAAAGGAACTCGCTGCCCCAGCGTAATGTCTTTGTTTCTAAAAAATCCTGTGAATGGAACCTGATTCTGGGAGGTGGTAGTTTTTCGGGGGTTAAGGTTTCGAGATGAACATTATCTTCTTCAAATGGCCGCCGATCATAGTTTAAAGCTAAAAAAACGAAACAGGGGAACGTTCAGTGAATAAAACATAACGATTTGCTTCGCAGACGTATCACATCTCTTGGCGCAGTGCTCCGTTCACTTTATGTGTGAAACGAAGAACGCACTGTTATGTGCAATCGGTGGGTTTGTCGTTCCAGACTAGAAAGGCCACATCACGCAACTATTATTTCTGAATTGAATTCAGAGCAACCCAACGTCACAAAAAAGAAATTGGTTCATACAAAAAGAAAACCCACTGAGTTTCACAAAGTAGTGGTGATAGCACAGAAGGATGCTTTCATAAAAATGAATGGATGTCTGGTCTGGAATCGTGTTATGATACACAGAGGTTTCAAGATATTTGCATTCTTGTGTATGATATGTAGTAGCCGGAAACAGCGTACAGCTTCTGGATTACAAGGTGCACGGAGGTAAAGTGAAACTAATTTTGCGGAACTTCCGGGGAGAGTACTTTACTTCCTGTGGTCCGTAGGTTTTGCTTGTTTCTGAGGACACGCATTGAGTAGCGAGTACTTCGAGAATTTTCACCGTCGATGCTAACTGTGGTACCTCCTAATGTGTAATGATACGGGACCGACATGCCTTACTGATCCCCTGGGTGAAAAGGACGAAGACTTTTTTTTAAAGAAATGACAACTTTGCGGAAGGTATCGCGGACGCATCTTCAGGACTACCTGTTAAACTAGCCTGGTCCATATGTCTGAAACGACTTAAAACCTGCTAATTCCTAAACGTGTTCAATTACTTCGTGAACCGCAAGGCATCGGTGGTGGGCACTCTACCTACTCCAGGCGCTGAAGATACGCGCATAACTTCCCCGAAGGGATCGGCGACCCGGGTCATGGTTTTAGCACACAGTCTACACACAGATTTTTAGAGCGCAGCTCTTAGGCGCCCGTTTCCGGCTTGAGCGGCGTCGCCGTCGCCGTCGGCGTATTCGTCGCCGTCGGCGTCGCCGTCGCCGTCGGCGTCGGCGTAGGCGCGCGGTGCATCATGGGAAATATCCCATAATGCACCGCGCGGAGAGGAGGAGGGGAGGAGGGAAAGGAGGAGGGGGAGGAGGAAGGGGAGGAGGAAGGATGAGAGGGAGGAGGATGAGGGGAGGGAAGAGGCGGGAGGAGTAGGGGGAGCAGGAGGAAGGGGAGGGAGAAAGGAGGGGGAGGGAGAAGGAAGGGGAGGAGGAGGGAGGAGGAAGAGGGGAGGGAGGAGGAGGGCAGGATAAAGGAGGAGGGGGAGGAGGAGGGGGAGAAGGAAGGAGGAGGGGGAGGGAGGAGGAGGAAGGGGGAGGGCGGGGAGGAGGGACGAGGAGTATTTGGTAGGATGAGGAGTTGAGGAGGAAGGAGGAGAAGTTTGCCCCCCCTCAGAACCCTTCCCACCTCCTCCCTCAAGAGCTACGCTCTAGTTCGGCGTTACAGGGAGTTGTAAACGGCTTTCATTTTTTTACGCTTCCTTTGGCAGGACGCGAGTGTCTATGTACCACAATTTTCTAGGGTTTTTGATTTGCTTGCTGTGGTATTTAATGTTTCTTCCCCAGGTCACCGTGCACATCGTATTTGTACGTGCCGTTGCGGGATCGGCGTCCCCGAGTGGGCTAGCGCAAAGATGCTCGGAGTACGTGGAGCGAAAGCTAGCGCTGCAGAACCAAGGGGTCCTGGGTTCAATTCGCACGCCTGCCTGTTTCGACCTGGATGAGCATCGTACCGGCGTGCAGTCGTATATCACTGCTACCTGGTGCATGATAAAGACCCCAGGCTAGTGGTTTGTATTGCACTGAATAAATTTCTCATTTAGAGTTTGGAAGACAAGTCGCCCGTTAAGGCAGACTAAGTTCAAGGCTGTATAAACATACACACACCCTAATTATTCTTTGTACGAGCTGCAACGGCCCATTGTTGCACGGAGATCGGCCGGCCGATCTGCCGCGGCGCTGGCGCCGTATTTTTACGCTTGTCGCGATGCGCCATCTGTCGACATCACATCAAAGCGTACTAGCACAGTCTGGCTATGCCGTAGTTCTGCGATCACCTAGGCTCGGCGGCGTCGGTGGCGTACCCCTTCTCGAGATAAGCGAGAAACATTTAATGACACTTCAGACTGCTTACGTGTAAGAATGCGAAAGTATTCCTACACGCAGCGCATTGCTACAAGCAGCACACCAAGTTTTCTTTTATTCACATGGAGCTCCGGCGGCGACATCAAGCTCGCCCACTGCGCAGGCGCGGTACCCTCGCCGGCTCCACGGCTTCCGTGACAATGCATATGCGTTGCTCTGCTGTTCTTTGTATTTTATTTCTGAGGAGCTTCCTCTTTGACCTTGAGCGCCCCGCCGCCTTCCGTGACGAGCATATGCGCTGCTGTGCTTTGCTTTGTGTTTTATTTTTTCCGAGGCGCGTCCGCTTTGCAGTCAATGATAATTTATGTGCTGCTTCGCTCAGCCAATGGGAATTTATCTGCCGGTTCACTCATCCATTGGGAATTTACGTGCCATTTCGCTCAGCCAAAATGGGAATTTAGGTGCCGTTTCGCTCAGCCAATGGGTATTTAGGTGCAGTTTTCGCTTCTACAGACATGATATAACTCCGGCTTCGTTCCATGGGACAGTTAATGCTTTCGCATTCATATCTTCACTTGTGACATTTTGTCCATACCGGTACGCATAGGCAACTTAATAACACGATACTGGGCCATTGCTAGAGCGTAGTTTCTATGGAATGGCTCGCTAGTGAACGAAGAGTCGTCCCACACACACATAAACGCTATTTAACTACAGAAGAACCGGAAGTATTTTTGTCCCCTTGTCATGGCGGCCGGAAGTGAACCGCACATCCTGTCTAGAAAACAACCAGAATAGTCGAAGAAATACAATAACGATCAAACCTATTCCTTTTAATTACATGTGGATATTTACACAGGGCGCTTTGAAGATTTTATATATCATATTCAAAAAACTCATTGAGACGCAATGATGCAGTATATGCATGCGAGTTATAGGGACAGGGTGACATAATATAGGGGTGTGCGGACCCTTCCGGCCGACATGACAAAACGAGAAATATACTTCCGTTCTTCCTATGTTTACCTATCGTTTATGTGGGTGTGCAACAACTCGGTTCACAAGCGAGCAATTCCGTGATAGATACGCTCCTGAAATGCCCCAGCGGCGTGCATTTCGGTTGCCGATGCGTACCGGCACGAAGAAAATGACACCGGTGAGGTTCTTTCGATTATCCCGGAACGAGGAACGACACCAGCGCTGCCGAGCCTCGGTGATCGCAGGACCATTGGCAGACTGTATTAACCTACTTCTACGTGCTGCCGACAGATGGCGCAACGCGAGAATGCGGCGCCGCTTCGCCTCGACCAACCATCTCTCTACAGCTATGGGCAATCATGGCGCGTACAACTGCAATGTGCGCGATGATCTTGGAAAGAAACGATTAAAACAAGACAAGCAAAAACGCTAAAAAAATTGTGGATTACAGACTCTCCTCTCGCTGAAGGGAAGCGTAATGAAAACTTTCGGAAGATTTTCTACTACAATTAAGAGCCGGCTTGGTCTCCCCTGCAGGGAAGCGTATCATCGGAGCCTGGGAGAGGTAGGTTCCAACAGATGATGCCTTCACTGTCACGAAGTAGTTTAACTCGTTTAGGGATTTGTAGGTTTTGAGTCATTTTCAGGTATATAGACGAGGCTAGTTGAATAGGTTGACCTGTTAGATGCGACCACGACGCCTTCGGAATATTCGTCATTTTCTTGAGGACCACGTAATTCCGAATAAGGAAATTTAGGGAGTTACCGCAATTAGTCCCCGGTGGTGAGACTTCTGAACTATGCGCTACTCACCGAGGCTCCTCAAAAACACGCAAAAGCAACAGTCAACCGGAAGTAAAATACTTCACCCGGAAGTCTGGCCATTATTTGTATTGTTTACCTCCGCACATATGTATAGGAAGATAATCGGCATAATAAGACAATCAATTAAACAAAATTGTAATTAACTTTTTCATTTTGAAAGATAACGATATGATTGCAATTAGAAACATTCCAAGCGTCACCAAAAACAAAATGTATATATAAATTTTAGAAAGGTTCCGGCGCGTTCGAGGTGCGGTGTATCGCTAAGTTACCAGACGCGGCACACGCGCAATTATAGTGTTGCAAAAGCACTGCGGTTTTTCCGTTTATTATCCGGGTATTCGCTCCTCCAGCATTGTGCCCGTTGGACAATTGGTACGTGTAGCACATCTCCACGGTTCACACGTGCCTGAAATTTTTTTTTAAATTCACTCATTTCGTAATTTCTGATTATGCTCAGCGAGTTTCTAATTGAAACCATAAGTGTGTGTTCAAAAATTAAAATTATAAGTAACACAAATAACTAATTGTTTATCTTACAGTCAAGAGTAGCCTCTTGTGTTACGTCCCAGTATCCGTAGCACCCACCTGCACAAACCGCATTAGCGTAACTGCCACGGTGTTTTAAAAACAAACCTCTAAATGACAAAACACACACACGCACACACACACACCTCACGCCATATAGTCTATAGGCAATATATTTGTGTATTCCGCCTTTTGAGTGGTTCACTCACACATGCCTGCAACCATTGTAAAATTCAGTTTTCTTTTTATGTAAACAAAATAACATATTACAGTTTGAGCACTTAATGTCAACAAGATACTCTGCAGAATTGCATGGCCCAGGTTCATCAGATACATAAATGATTCTGCTCACATACTGCTCTATCCGATACGGGTTCATTGCTGCATCACTTTACTGATATAAAATTAGGAGCGGGAACGCGCACGGTCACGAGTTCAGTGTGATATCACTGATAGGATAGTAACACAGGACCGCGTCTGGGGCACGTGACAGTAGAGCGCGGTATAGACCCTTTCGAAATACCGCCCTCTGTTGGCCGATATGGAATCCCTGCACAATGGCGGAATAAGACCGCAACTTTACGGCACGCTTCAGGACTCGCGATTGAGCCGCCGTGGGAGAAGGTTGTGTTTCTCGGCGCTCCCGCCGAGCTGCATGAATCGCCCCTGCCCGCCGCTCGCCCGCCCGAACCCGAACTCGAGCTTCGTTTTTCCGCCGGAAAGCATCGCTTGCCACCGGAAAGAGCTGCCCGAAGGCAAGTGAGTGTCACAGCCGCGTTTTTGCCGAAGCCTCCGACATCGACGCCGCCGCCGTTCCCGGCCAGTGGGAAGGCTGGGCCTACCGTTAGGCCTAGCTCGCCCGGCCTTCGGCTACGATGGCTACCGCCTCCAGCGCGGAACTACCGGCTTCCCCCGACACGGAAATGACACCCGACGCATCTCCGCTACCCGACGAGACGCTGACAACATCCAAGCAAGGAATTTCCGCCACCACCGTCACTGACAGGCCCCCCCCCCAAAGAGGGCCCGCAACGAGAGTGAATGCTCCGAGCGCAGCCCGACGGATTTCGAGGACGGCCAAGATGCTCCCACCGATTTCACCGACTCCGACAATCAGTTCCCTTGGATCACCGTATCCCGGAGGAAAAGGACCAACAAGCCAGACAAAGGTAGCAAACTACCCCGTCACGACCTGGACAAATACCAAGCCACCATCCGCCCACGGGCCCGCTTCGACGTCTCAAAACTCCCGAGCTATCTCATCGGAGAACAACTTCAAAGAGCAATAGGCGAGACCGTTCTTGAAGACCGCCTCGCCTACCGCCGCAACGGAATGACGAATACAATTTCCGTCACTGTCTACGACGAACGACACTTAGCAAGTCTACTTCAGCTCACGCACCTTGAGACGGGCAGCGGCAGAGTCGACGTACAAGTCTACCGAACGGCCACCAGGGAATTCCCACGCGGGGTCGTTCATCTGACACCTGATATTCCACCGGCGAAGCTCCTCGAGGGGCTCCGAGCCGACTACCACGAGATTGTTCAGGCCAGGCCGCTGGGATCCAACGGCACATACCTTCTGACCTTCCAAGGCCAGGGTGTACCCCGCCGCATCCGCGCCTGGCACGAGATCATCCAAGTCAAGCCGTACCGCCCCTCCACGGTGGTCTGCAACAACTGCCACGGCCTGGGCCACAAGTCCGACATCTGCACGCAGGAAAAGCGCTGCCAGTCCTGCGACGGTCTTCTGACCGAAGGACACCGCTGTGAGACAGTCAAGTGTCGCAACTGCGGCTCCCAAGACCACGTCGCCACCTCCCGGGACTGTCCAGAGAGGAAAAGGTAGACTCTAGGATCCAGGCCCGTGCCCGACCACGTCCGGCCTTGAACCAACAACTGCAGCGCCGGCGAACAGCAGTGGGAAACCAAGGCCAGGCTCCCGATCCTCGCCCACAGCAGCCACAGTCGGGAAGGCAAGCCCAGACCCCCATGCAGGAGACGGGCAAGCCTCGCCCTCCCCCAAGCAGACCAAAAACCCATCGCCCCGATCGACTGAAAACATTATTGACCAGCCGGTGCCACCGCAAGACACGTACGCACATAAAGCCACGCCTCGCAACTGCAGGACCCCATCAACCACGCCGCTCATGGACCAACGCAACGAGCTTCTCGCCCTCTTCAAGCGGTATAAGGAGGAGGAAGCAGAGCACGCACGCATAGCTGCTGACCGCCGACGCAAAATGGCTACCCTACAGAAAAGGATAGAAGAACTGGAAGTTAATTTCCAGCCGTGCCCCCAGCATCAAGTGCCGAGCCAGCCAGCAAGCTCACCCAAGCCCGCCACCACCTCCACGAGAAGTGCCGCAATCACGCGCAAACCACCCCGCATCCCCTCCAGCAAGCAACAAGCAACCACAGCAGCAGCAATCCCAGCCTCCACCATCTCAGGATGACCTCAAGTCTCAAATGCAAGTCTGGCTGCAACAAATGCAAGTACAACTCCAGCAGCAAATGCAGCAGCAAATGCAGGCCCACTTCAATCAACTCATAGCCGAGCTCCAACACTCAACCGTTGCCCCCACCCCGCCGGCACCGCCGCAGTTCCAACTACGTCAGCCCATCCTCACCGTTAATGTCCCCGGACAATAAGCCACGGAACAAGGGGGATCCACGCAGCAGTCACACCAGCAATCCTCGTAACCAGCAAGCTCAAGGCCCCGGGGAATTCATACCGTCACTAGCCTCGCCCCTGGTTCCGACACAACTTCGGATCCTACAATGGAACTGCAGAAGCCTAACCAAACGCAAAAACGAATTCCAGCTTCGACTGGCGCAACACCGACACTCGTACGACGCGATCTTGATGCAAGAAACCAACGTGAAAGGCCCCAGGCTCTCCGCATACAACTACTTCCACAACCCTGCGATAGAACGCAAATATACAAAGACCGGCCCCCCTGAGGCACGAGGACTGGCCACCGTCTACCTCAAGAGGACCCTACCACATGCCCAAATTGACACGCAGAAATGGTGCACACCAGACCAGGAAGTCACTGCGGTGCGCACACTCATGGACAACCACAAGCTCATCCTAGTGTCGGCGTACGTCCGCCCTACCGCCGAAGACCCCAACCTCAGTTGGCTAGAAGAGCTACGAACGGCCTACCCAGATGATAGGATGGTCATAGGCGGTGATTTTAATGCGCACCACCGGGAGTGGGGCTACGACGACGACGACCAGAGAGGAGCCAGATTGCTGGAAGCTTACGAGAAGGCGGGTCTCGAGCTGGCGAACGACACGCACGAGAAGACGAGAGTAGGCACCTCGGCCAACCAGCAGGACACCAACCCCGACCTAACCCTAGTGGACTCAAGAATCGAGGGGATGGAGTGGTCGGTGTTCCCCGACGCGTGGGGCAGCGACCACTACCCCATAGAAATATCGATCCGTATCAAGAACAGGGCCAAGGCCAAGAAAACTGTGGTCACAGTCCTCTGGGACAAATTCCGAGCCCTTTTACGCGCCCATATTGACGAAAACGACATGTCGACAACAATCTGCGCCTTGCTAGTAGCCTCCACGAAGGAAGCCTCGACCAAGAAGGAGGTGAACTGGGACTGCCCCACGCCGGACACCCACCTCCTGTCCCTGTGGGACCACCGCACGCGCAAACTCACGGAGTACAGGAACACCAAAGACCGGAACACACTGAAGGAAGTGAACAGGATCACCGCCGAAGCAGAGGAATATGCACGCAAGCTCAGAGTCAACGAGTGGCTCGACCATTGCGCTTCCTTTGACCAGCGTACGTCGATACGCAAGCTATGGCGCACCTTCCGAGGCATGCTCGGTATCACCAAGGTCGGCAACACGATAGAAAACATGGCCCTAGCCCTGGACAAACCCCTCGAGGACGTACTTGAAGACATGGGAAACGCCTTCTTCCCCCAACCCTCGACGACCCCGAATGCAGCAATCTACGCTCAAGAACCAGCACCGAAAGACCCTCCTCCGTGGAACACCCCGATCACCCGATGGGAGCTCGAGACCGCTATTGACCAAGGGAGAATAAAGTCTGCTCCCGGCCCAGACGGCATCACCGCGAGCATGCTGCGGAACCTACCCGAAGAAGGAAAGCAGCAAGTCCTTCGCTGGTTCAACCACATGTGGGAAACCGACACCCTCCCGGACGAATGGCGCGAGTCGTGGGTTACCCCGATCCCGAAAGCGGGCAAACCCCCGAACACACCGAAGAATACCCGGCCTATATCCCTGACCTCGGTAATGTGCAAGCTGTTCGAGAGGATCGTCCTAGCCCGCATCACTTGGATCGCCGAGGACCGCAAGCTCTTCCACGCGGCACAAACGGGCTTCCGACAACATTTAGGTGCGAGAGACAGCCTCCTACTTCTGTCTACAGACGTCTACCGCAAGGGAAGCACCTGCTCGCTCGTCGCGGTCGACATCTGTAAGGCATTCGACTCGCTACCCCACGAAGCGATCGTAAAGGCACTCCGAGAAGGTGGCATCACGCACAAGCCGCTCAACTTTGTGAAGGGGTTTCTAAAACAGAGGAAGTACTCCATCAAGACTGGCGACATGTGTGGACCTCTAAGGAACAACGATATTGGTGTGCCCCAGGGCGCGGTGATCTCCCCGATCCTGTTTAACCTGACAATGGCCCCGCTGGCGTGGCGCCTGAACAAGATTTCCACCTTGAAGTTTACCATATACGCAGACGATATTACCATCTGGACGACAGGTGGGAACCTGGCGAGGCGGGAGCAGACCCTTCAGAAAGGACTGGACACCATCGAAGCATTCCTCAAAGAGACCGGACTCTCCCCGTCGCCAGACAAAACCAGATACATGATATTTGCCCGCAAAGGCAGCCCAACTCACGACTTGACCTTCGGTGGTCTCCCCATCGCCCAAGCAGAGACGCACAAGATCCTGGGAGTGTTCTTCAACCAACGAAAGTCCCCCAAGGAATGGCTAACCAGGATGGCCAAGATTTGGAAACAGGGCACGGCACTGGTCCGCCGCATCGCCCAAAAGACCGGTGGTGCGAGCGAGGAGGTGGCCAAGACCCTGATACGGGCCGTGCTAGCTTCCAAGGTACTTTACGGCGCAAACTACTACAAGTTGAATAAGAGTCACTGGCGAGCAATTGAAAGATGGCAGAATGACGCCCGAAGAACTATTGCGGGCTTACCGAGACACACGAAACTGGAGGAGCTGCACAGATGCGTTCCCCTCCCCAAACTACGGGACTTAGCCAAGGACCAGCACGAACTGCACCTTGTCTCTTTGCAACACACTAGACAGGGCAGGGCCATACTACGACTCCTGCGACAAGACGTGTCCACGCTTCCTAAACTCGGCCGCCCAATACCCCCTGGGAAATAGCAGACGTGGCCTCCAGCACGCCTGTACCGCGGAATATGGGCCTGGACCAACCGGAACGGCGCCGGGACTACGCCCAAAAGCAC
This sequence comes from Ixodes ricinus, assembly GCA_037355805.1. Taxonomy (NCBI): domain Eukaryota; kingdom Metazoa; phylum Arthropoda; class Arachnida; order Ixodida; family Ixodidae; genus Ixodes; species Ixodes ricinus. The sequence goes on along the minus strand of JAZHYW010045178.1, from coordinate 136,058 downwards.
CTGACCGTCGTAACCACGAAACTGGAAGACCCCACCGCCATCGTGCTGTACACAGACGCAGCACACAAGGATCTAGTCACCACCACGGCCTGGCACGATCTCCGCCAAAACAAGTCATGGAGCCGGGAAACTAAGACCGCTGGAACGCCCGAGGAAGCCGAAGCCCAGGCGATCCTTCACGCCCTGGAACACGTTACCCAAAGCCTGAACCCACCAGTGAAGACGGTGGACATCTACACCGACGCCCAGGAAGCCATACGAAGGTGCCGAAAGCACGACCCCAACAGCCCGACCACCCGGCGCATCCTTGCACTCGCCAGGCGCCTCGAGAGCAAGAACGTTAAGGCCACTGTACACTGGGTCCCCGGCCATGCCGGAGTACCGGGCAACGAGGCCGCTCACCGGTCCGCGGAAGCGCTAGCAACGTTTCTCCTTTCGCGACCACAAGGTGTGGACTCCCTGCCCGGCACTTCAGTCAACTCTGGCAAGACCGGCCCCGGGAAACAAGACGAGACTAGAGACCGGACCCCCTACGACCCTGAAGACGCAATGAGGAAGGTCAGACAAGACTTAAAGAAGAGGCTCCTGGCCTCCCTCCCGCGCGAACCCGACCCCATCCCGCTCGGCCGCTACTCCAGGAAGAAAATGGTCCTTCTGCGCAGGATCAGGACCGGCAGTGCCGTGACCCCCACGACCGACGGAAGTGGGAACTGAGTGCTGGCAAGATCGGCAGAAACAGACCGCCAGTGTCGGCAGCCAGTCCGCCGGCCTCCCCGCCACAGCCGCAGCAGATGCAACGCCAACATTCACTGGAACAGCCTGAGATCTGTCCCTACTGCAAAGAAACCCTGAGTGCAAATCTGCACCACCTCGTGTGGGAGTGCGGTCACTTCACCGACGAAAGAAAGAGGGCGCTTAGTCTTCTACCACCCGCATCAAGGCCGTCCAGCCTGGAAGGCTGGGCCCGGCCTGAGGGAGACTCGGCCAGAATCGCACTGATCCTGGACTCGTTGCTCCTGTACTTGGAGAACACGGGCCTAGAGTCGACGTTCTGAGCACGGCCGTTCCTTCACGTCAAAGACTGCCTCAGAACCTGTTCCCTCCTCGAACCACGCCTAGGGCGACCGTTCGAATGTTTCTTGCAATAAACGTTTACTGCCCACCTACCGGCACGCTTTATACATTTGGGTGGAGTAGAAAAGAAAAGACACCCACAGAAAAAGGTGATGATCGCAGTGACGCTGCACTTTCGACGCTGTTTGATTGGCTCGTTGGCTTCTAGCATTGGCCAAGCTCCGACGTTCGCTATCTTATGGAATGACTTGCACGTTCCACAATGTCCGTTGTTCCACCGTTGTGCAGTGGTTCCGACCTTCTAGTAATCGGCACGCGAATTTCGAAAGGGGTCTAAAGGCTCTGTTATACTCCGACGTAACGCGTGCGCGCTTGCGAGCGCGTCACAGCGACGTCACGTCGGCGAAAACCCGACGCTCTATACTCCGGTGTCCTGGCGTAACCGACGCGACCGGCGGCATTCGACGCAGCCTGACCGCCTCGACGCCAAAATGGAGCATGCCGTATTCCGCGCCGGCCGCGCCAGCTACGCGGGACCAGGATGAATCACGCGCTGACTCCCGGCAGCCCTCGCGCGGGAAGCGCGGCGAATACGAGCAATAGCAGACGACGGGAGCACCACTCCGTGTGGCGTCATGTTTGAAGAATCGGACTCGGTCGTCGAGAAGCTGATCGAGGGAATTCGTCCTCACCCATGTGTCTACGACTCGAGGAAGCTTGAGTACCGTAGACCGTGCGCTTGTCAAAGATGTACCGTATGTACGTTGACGGCCTGCGCGGCACCAACAGTCTAAGCGCGAGTTTTCGTCGTGCAAGGTACGTCCACACCATCGCTCGAACTTGGCGCTCAAGAAACGCGAGAATTCTCGTATGCTATTCGAAACAAAAAGGAACCGGAAGTGGCGCACTCTCGCAGGAAACGTGCCCTCGTTGTTAGATTCTGCGCATGCGCCGCGCCGGCGGCCCACCGACGCGCGCCGCGGGAGCCGCCAGGGCCGCCGGAGTATAGACATTTGTCCGGAAGTGCTCTTTTTAGCACTCGACCGCAAGGAGCAAAAAGCGAACAATAATCTCGAAACCCAGACGCTCACGGGGAGGGAGGGAGGGGGGGGGGGGGGCTGCGTCGGCCTGCACCGCTGCTTCACGCCGTGGGCTTCTTCGCTGGTGTGCCGACTGCCGTTTCGCCGGCATCTGTCCTGTTTACCGCGGTATGTGTTTATAGTGCCCGTATATTGAGAGCCGTTTGTCCATACGCCACTTTGCCGCTCTTCGTTTCCATCTAGCCTAGAGCCACTGTAATGAGCTGCGCTTAGAGTATCGGCATTCCGTTCCCCGACATTATTGTGGGCGCCGCCATATTGGGGCTTGTGCAGAGCAGACGCAACTGCAGATTGTCATGATTCAAAAGTGCGACTTCCTCAGCATTTGATTCGTGTTAGGAAGCTCATGTAAAATTGCTTTTTCTGTCGCGAACTGTTTAAACTTTTATGTAGGACGGAAAAGCGTTTCCTGCGATTTCAGATAAAGCTTCAGATAACTGGCAACCATGATTTTGAGCCAAATATGGCCAAGTGTCGTTACTCTGAAGCGTAGCTTTTTTAGTGGCTCTAATCTAGCCGAGCCAGAAAACATCTCGCGACGAGTTCACCACGCCGCGAGTGACGAAGAAAAAGCAAACATGGCGACGGTTTGTACAATTGCTTTGGTGGCTCCGGTGTTGCGTGTCTTCAACGTCCTCGTGAAAAGATTCCCTGCCCTTCGAAATTATTGCAAGCACCACGAGTGGCACGAAAGCTGTGGAATCATCGTTTCAACTACAAATAAGCAGGCCTTCACGAGCAACGACGATGCCGAGCAGGCGCTCGGCACCGTTGTATCGTCAGATGTTCTAGTACAACGCCGAGGTATTTTCATTTATCATTTGGCATGTCTTCAAGAGAGGGAAATTAATCTATTTCGCGGATTGTTAACGCCGAGGCGAGTGCCCTCCGTTGCAGTGCCGTTGTCGCGCAAACTGCAGAAAAAACTGGGTGGCGATGGCGGCGGTGCTCTTTGATCGCTTTGATCTTGCGCCGTCGGGTTCATGAAGTCCGGAGTAAACTTACGTACGTGCGTCTGCTGGATCGCTGTTTTGGACTGCCTGAAAACTCTTTCTCACGCGCATTTTCCTTGTGAAGCTTAGTAGCTCATTACACCTCGTCGTCGACTGCACTCATTTGACTACGACGCACAACCCTGCGTGATGTGAATTTCACTGCCTATGATCTTTGGTGTGCTGTAACGAGGGCTAATAAAATATCACCGCAAACTTCTGAACAAACGAGTCGAAGTTTCGTCTGTTATCATAACTGATCGCCTGTCACAATAATATTCAGTAGCGTTCCTAGACTCCGTCCCCACAGGCACCCTGCTTCGTTGCCCGATAGTAAGTGTCTTCTGGTACCTCGTAGAATTCAAGCTTCCACTTCAAGTAAGTACCATCCTTTAGAACTGGCAATTAATACTTTCGAACCCAGACGATCGCAGTGTGTGTGTGTGTGTGTTTGTGTGTGTTTGTGTGAGGGGGGGGGAGGCGATAGACCGCGACCTTTCCCAGTACTAGCAGTACTAGCACGTTGCCGGCGTCGGTCTTGTTTACCGCCGTGTAATGTATCAGAGCAATTCGTCCGGACGGTACTGTGCCGTTGTTGGTTGTACGAACAACCAGAGGAAACGCAGGATTCTTTTGGACACCCACTGCCCGTCACGCAATTGCCTAAGAAGCGAGTGCGTATGCGACGTCTACGGCTTCCACAAGTTTCCGTCCCATGCAGCTTCTCGGCAAGAATGGACAGCGACACTCAGAAGAAAAACTTCACTCCGAGCAAGAACTCAAGAGTGAGTGCCAGGTTAGCAACAATTTTTTCTATGCGTACGTTTGGCGTGCGTGATGGATACAACAGAGGTGGTCACTTCTCCATGATCAGTCGGCAGGTCGTTTACGTCGTGTACGTACACTAGCTACGAATGGTATCTTTGTTTCGGTTTCGGTCACTTATTTTGGCTCGGCAGAGCCGCGCTGCCTCAGAAAGGCAAGTAGATTGCAAAAATCGGTCTCAAACGGGCCACGAATGTTATGTCGTATACAAGAAGCCAACAATCAAGCATTTGAAAGCTACAAGAAAGCGGTAGCGAAATATTTACTACGCAATGAACCCGGACTGAAACGCGGATGTCAAGGGTCAGCAGACACCGAGAACATCTAAGACAAAAAAGGTTTTCCCTTGTTTTCTTGATCGAGATGGGTTCTCGAATGTTCACGACATCTTCCCTGTTGAAGAACGGGCCGCGGAGGCTTCCGGTGAAGACATCTTTCACGATGTGTCGGTGCATTCGGCAGCCTGCCGCATCCAGCTCCACAAAGCAACGCCGCCAACGCAGCCCCCCCCCTCTCCTGCCTGCCAGTTCTTTCCGCGTGGTGGCGCGAGCGTAGATAAACATGGCGGCGCCCTGGAATCGGCGCAGACACTGGTCAATAAAGAGGGCGAATTTTTGACGTACGCGGCGTGACTGACGTGACGTAGCCGACTTCGGCCAGCGTTCGCTTGCGCGCGCGTTAGGTCGGAGTATAACAGAGCCTTAAGAGGGAGACACACCAGCGCGCCGTCCGGTTGTTGTACAGTCGGAGACAAAATTTCCCAGGAAGCGCGAGATGTGACTGAAACGCATTGCTCTGCCATCTGCCAGCGGGTCGCCTGGATTCGAGATGACACAAAAGCGCATGCGCGTCTTGCTGTGCCTGCGAACATGAGTGCATAGAGAAATATACTACTACGTAAAGAGTGGCCACTCAGGCCGTTTCGCGGCCCAGGAGTTAGGGACTCTACTGGCCGTTAGAAGGCGCAACAGTGCCACTTATTTTGAACATTTGTCAGATATATAATATTAATAAATAACTTCACTGCATCGAGTAAACTTTTAAAATTATTACGAACTTTGAAAACTTTCAAAAACGACTTCAACGGCTGTGGCTATGGCTGCGGCACGACGGTTGGCTTCGGAGTCGTGGACTCGACCACTGATCCCCGCTTGTTCGCTGCATCGCGAGTGAAGCCACCGGACTTCACTCGCTTGGGATACAATTTGCGGTTTTGCCATAGAGTAATATAGTAAACGTAAAGAGAGGACACTGAAGCCGATTCGCGGCCCAGATAGTGCGTTTAATGCCCTCCGCTACGTGGCGCTTTTCTGTAATTTGGTTAATATTAATTGGAGCTCTTTCTCCGAGAAGTATTTATTTTTTACATTGTTATGCTTTAGAATTATTTAAAGTAATTAAAACGACTAAATAGTTTTAATCAAATACGTCACAAAAACCACGTGATGAATGGCGCCTGCCATGGCCTGCCTGCTTGCCTGCACGCCGTCGCCTCTGCATCATTCTGCATGGCCTCTGCCCGTCCGTGCCGTGCGTGCCGTCCGTCTGTGCTTTCTGCTGCATCATATTCGGTCGACTTTGCATCAATCAAGGTGACGCATGACCGCCCGCGTCCTCGCATGCTCGGCGGGAATTTGTGGAGCCGATCGGTTTGAGTTCGTGCTGTTGTTTCCGCCGGGCTGTCGGGCTGCACTTGATTGTGTGGGCATCTTGATTTTCGATGAGATAGTTTTAAAAAAGCACTTAACTCACGTCCCTGCACGCAACATTGTCCTTGGATTTACAGATGACGGTGTTGAACGTATTTCTAACATTACAGATAGAGCCTTGGTTGTTGTGCTTTCTGAAATTTTCAGGAGGTGGGGTGGGCTTAGCCCCTTGCATACACTGTTGGGCAGGCACGTAGCCAGGATTTTGTTTCGGGGGGGGGGGGGGGGGCGCTTATGACAAAATGCTGTATGAGCGGGAGGGGGAGAGGAGGCCCCAGCAAAATGGAAGATTTCAAGGGGGGGAGGGGGCGAGCCCCCATCCCTCCCCCCCCCCTGGCTACGTGCCTGCTGTTTTGCACACTCCAACAACGTCTTCTGTTAAACGCAGTCTCCTCAGTTCTCTCATTTGGGAGCTAAAGACTGTTGGCTTCACAGTAAAGGCTGTGGTCTGTGATTAGGGGCTTCAAACGTAAGCTTGGCCAACCAACGGTGTGTGTGTGTTGATAGGCCATTTTTTAAGTTGACAACGAATATGTTTACTTTATCTTTCATGTTCCGCACCTCCCCAAAACAACCAAGAGCAATCTCCAAGCACAGAAACTTTGCATTGGAAATGAGGTCATTGAGTCGTCCCATATTGTTGAACTTTATCGTTCTACCCGTGAGATGAGCTTGCAGTTGGCTCCGAAACTTACTGAGAGACATTTTTCAAAAACCTTTCAGTAACATGGAAGTAAATCGTGCCGCACAGGTACTGAGTGCCTCACTCTTTCTTGCAATCATATTTCTTGTTTATGCCAAGGAGCTTACTGAGGCAGCCATGGCTACAGCCTATTTCTGTGATAGGATGTACATACTTTTTGATTGTCTGAATAGCTCACAATTCAAGAAGACAGGGCAGGAGTTTCGTCATGCCATTCTGAAGGGAGAATCTGAAATACTCGATTACCTACACCAGCAACTCGGATGGATTTCAGCATGGCAGTTCCAAAGTAGGAGACAACTACAAGCCATCATAGGGTGGCAAGTTACTATAAAATGTATCCTCATGCTCTGAAATGAGCTTTCAAACAGCCATGACTTTAAGTTCTTACTTACACGACGCCTGCAGCAAGACCCACTTGAAAAACCTTTTGGAGCTATATACGACAAATGCTGGGCTGCAACACAAACCCGAAACTGCATCAGTTCACCGGACTAAAACAGATAGTGATAATGAAACTGTTCAAACTGTCGAACAGTGGAAACGTAGAGGATGACAAGGCTGACCTCTTCAAGGAGCTGCCAATACCTTCGCATTATGGAAGTTCAATTTCAGACAATGTGTGATGTCTTCCAATCGATAACTTCCCGCCGCTAGAGGATATTTCTGAGCTGGCATCAGGCATCAAGTCTAACGTAATTGGTGACTCGTCCACTTACTACGTGTGGGGCTATTTGATCAAGCTTGTGCTTGAACAGACTATTCACAGCTGTGGCTGTTCTCAGCTGCTATGGGATGAATCTGATAACTTGACCAGGCCTCACCAGTACTTTCTTGTGCTTGAAGCATGCCACGTGCCAGGAAAACTCTTCGGGAACTTAGTAGTACGATCACAGGCTGCCTTTAATTTCATTCAGCAACTAGAAAATCACTTTCTTCCAATAATAGAGAGTGTGGCACATGTTCGAGGAGTCTATACCGCCGTGTATCGCACACTTTGAAGTCTGGGTGGTTTTAGCCTTTGCTCAGAGGAGTGCCACAAACGGCTTTTAAAAATGTTTTGCAGAATACGCGCTTGAATTGGCATGTTCGATTACTTAACCGGAATTCGGACAAAGTTCGGTTGCACTCTTCAGTGGCTGGTAAGCAACTAGACAGATTTAACTGTTAATAATGTATTAACGGAGGCGGTTGCCAAACCAAAAATAGAAAGCGCTTATTAATTGATCGGTGCTGCTTGCACTCCAAACATTTGTTTCCCCTTTTTCCAGCAAATGTGTATCACGACTGACGAACAAAAATACTTATTCACTTTCTACAGAATTTCTAGAGAAAATAGTGTATAGAGGGTAAAAATATTTTAAAGAAAATGTATCCAGTTGTATCCACTGTCCATAGTTTTTTAGCCTCTTTTTCTGAAGCTATTCTTCTTTGCTGAACGATTTCGGGGAATGTTTAGGGACGTTGAATCTTGTCAGATTTCGAATACAGCTCTCATTGTTTGGTAATAGCTTGCCCGCAGTGAGTTTGAGGCTATGCAAATTGGCGATTTTTATATTAGCCGGAAATTGGGAATTTGTTCTATCCGGTGTGTACCTCGCACTCTTATTATACTCTTATGACTGGTAATGATCGCGATGTGTTATATATTTCTGTACTTACTTCCCGTGCCCGAGTCGGCGTGAAAGTGAATGAATCATTCAGCATGATCTCTGTGGAAAATATTTGTTAACTTGGTTCTGCTAACAATCTATTACGAAGTGTACGATATGCCGAACTCCTTCATATTAATTTAGTTTTGTGAGTATCAGTTTCGTATAAAACATACAGAGCTTTTGAAGTAAATCATGTATACATGGATGTGGTCCAATAAAATGTTTTCGAACCACTTACTGTTGTTGACCCCAGAATGCTCCACCAGCCAGGAGTCTGTGGCGATTGTGTAACTTCGATGTTTTACAATAGGAAAAGAACAAGAAATACACCTCTGTTTTCTAAAGTAAATTGAAATATTCTGTGACACATTTTGCACGGATTCTACCATAAAATTTAAAAATAAAAGTGCGTCAATATTAGAAAAAAAAACACAAAAAAAACAGCGGCTTCGGGAGTCGAGGAGCGAGGCGGGAAGGAAAGAGAGAGAGCAGGGTACCGGAGAACCGGAGCAAAAACGCCCAAACCGAAACCGAAACTAATTTGACCGGAACCGGAACCAGATTATGCTTAATGCCGCCCGCTAGGAGCGCTACCGGTCACTCGTCTATCTGGGCCGCTGGGGCCTATGGCAGTGTCCGCTCTTTACCTTGTGTATATTACTCTATGGTTTTGCTAGCCTTTTGTTGCGGTTTTCCAGCGTGCTGTAGACACGTTTTCTACTCGTTCGTCGTCATTCGCTGAAGAGTTTTTTAAGACTGGGTATTGTTGAGACTTGCCGTTGTGAACACATGGAAAACTTTACGAAAGCGCAGTGCCGCAGGAAAAAGGCACAACTCTTCGAAAGCAAGGGTCTGGCGGTGTGTTCAAAGCTTCCTTGGCAGGCCGAAGTGCCTTGTCTCTGTGCCTTCGCGCGCTTGGATACCGACCAAGAATCGACGCCGCGTGAATGTGTTTAGCGAAAGCCGTATGTGCCTCTGGATCAGCGTCTTACTTTTCTCTGACGACTGTATAATTGCGGCACTCGCGGTCCGCAAACGAGCTTATTCCAGCGTCCAGTAGAGACGGAAGAGGAGGGGAGGTACGTCTTTTTTCGTCCTTAGACGATTTACAGAATACTGCGCAAAACAGCTCCTCATCACTGATCAGGGTGGCGCATTATCAACCTACATAATTGCACCTGACGTTTGAGCGCTGCTCGCCTAATTGTGATTGCTCAAGAAATTGCACGCTACCATATGGGCCGCGCTTCAGATTTTCATTCTCGCCGTCTTGTACTTTTGCCTTCGAAAACCCTCCTTGCTCCATAGCTTTGCTCTATTCGTGCTCCTATGTGATCCATTAGAGTAGATTTGGAACATAGCCATGGTTAATAGTACCTAATAACACGTACAGATCTCCCCCTTTTATTGATAGCAACTCACCGGAACAGCTGGACCATCCAGAACACCTTGGCCGGTAAATATATAAATGATCTAAAGGCATCTACGCGTGACTCACGCGCAGAATTTTTGTGCGGCGTCGATTCTTGATCGGCATCCAAGCGTGCCAAGGCACAAAGGTGCATTACTCGGTGTGCCAAGGAAGCTTTGATCACGCCGCGAGACCGGCGACACTTGTTTTCGACGAGTTGTACGTTTTGATACGGCTTCACGCACATTGCACTCGCAAGACACATCCACACGGCGTCGATTCTTGGTCGGTATCCAAGCGCGCGAAGGCACAGAGACAAGGCACTTCGGCCTGCCAAGGAAGCTTTGAACACACCGCCAGACCCTTGCTTTCGACGAGTTCTGCCTTTTTCCTGCGACACTGCGCTTCGTAAAATTTTCCACGTGTTCACAACGGCAAGTCTCAACAATACACAGAGTCTTAAAAAACTTCTTCGGCGAACGACGACGAACGAGTAGAAAACGTGTTTACAGCACGCTGGAAAACCGCAGCAAAACGCTGGCAAAACCGCAAATCATATCGCAGCGAGGTTGCGTCCGGTGGCTTCCCTAGCGGGAGCGGGAAGCGCGATCCAGCAATTGTCATTAAGATCAGTGGGTTCGACGGAGGGCGGATACTTCGGCTGCTTGGTCTGTGTCTCTTGCCTCGTTGTGTGGGTTGAGATGGTTCCGAGGCTTGTTGTCTCGTGCGGGTTTCTAGTCATTCTTCCGTTGCGGTCATGGTATACGGTATATGTAAGAAGTATTGTGACTGTACTTTCTTTGTAGACGGACATTTGCATTCGGTCACTCAATTTAGAAGCCACGGGGCCAGTCATATGTGCAAGCCCTTTCAGCACATGGTCATATGTGCAAGCCCCTTTCATGGAACTTGGACGGTAATTGTTTTAAATGCCCTCCATCATATTGCATTTGTCGCTGTAATACAGTACTTTTTTCTAGTGTACAACTGTTGACGCGTTATTCATACATTTTGCATGTGTATTGATATTTTTGTAATGTATGAATGACCTACATCACTACTTGTCTTCAGAGTTGATGTTTGTTTTGCTTGCCATATTTCCAAAAATAAATACTTTTGTGTGTCAATCCCTGGTGTCGTCCCATGTCGTCCCTTCAAGAGAGTTAGTACAAATGTGATAATATCCTTTTCGATTTGCGGTGAGTTTGAATTATATGTAGTGATGGATGACTTTTCTTCTGCAGCACAATTAAGGTATGCGTATAAAACAGTTCTATTTTAAACAAAAAACCATGCTACGTACAATAACACTGAATCGTTCAACTAGAGGGCGCATGCTACTGCCCGATACAAAAATATCGCCTGAATTCGCCTTGAATCCATTCATTCATCTGACCAGCGGTTACCCAACGAGGTAGAGGGGCTTAGAGCGATAAACCGGGGTTCCGGTCTGCACTCGAAAGTGACCCCCATAAGGCGGCTGCCATTGTACGCAAATGTGAACACTCGTCACATGACCACACCAAATACGTGACGTCACAGAAAAGATGGCAGCGCCCAGGCCACCCAGGCAGCGGCTGGTCCCAGCTGGGACGGAGCTTGTCGGATGCTTTGTTTGCTGTCGTTCGTGTCGGCGAGTTGATTTCAGACGCGGAAGCCGTCATATGAGGCCGGTCGAAAGCGACTTTAGAGTTCAGCGTGGTGTCTGACTTAGGTATAACGTGAACAGAAGGAGGAACGGTGTGCATTTCGCTGGTGACCGACGGGGATATTGCCACGAAAGAGACAATCGGCCCTACGTTGCTCGGACCTCGGATTGATTCGGATACCGCAAGTAAATTTTAAGGCGACGTTTCTGTGCTGTCGTTGACCATCGGAATCTCCCAGGTCTCCAGTGAAGCGTGTGCAATATATTTGGATACACAGTTTAGCGACGGAAATTGCGTGAGTCGTGCTTGGCAGTTTGCAATTGTGGTGCCGCTTCGTTCAAATGACCGAAGGCTCACTTTGGTTGTGCGGCGCACCGGAGAGCTGCCTTCAAGTTGGTAGTTCCTGTGCGGTGCTTCAGGTGATGCTGTGTTGCTTCCTAAATTGTTCTGGCGTAGACGTGCACTTTCGCGGAGCACAGGTGTTGCAGTTGGTATTGATTCCGCTTGTCTGTCGCACGTTTCGTCGACACAAGTTTCATGAACACTCGGTACGCGTCTACGCGAATTGCAAGCTGTATGGACATTTCAGCGCGCGTGTTACCTACCCAGCCCACCCGTTCACGCCGCTTTGCGACGACAGTCTGCAGCGGCTCATTACGAGAAAAGTGGTCCCACATCCATTTCAGTTCAGTTCGTCCACGGCAGTCGCCAAACCCCGAAGGAGAGGATTTATTTAGACAGAATGCCACTAAAGCAATGCAGCTTCTCTTAGTGGTCAGGATAGACTCTCTTCTGTCCGTTTTGTTATATTGTCATGGATGCTTGCTCCAGTCCTTTTTTCTATCAATATTTACTATACTGGAAAGTTCCAGGCCATGGCCAGCTGTCATCGTATGTTCTGGTGGGGGTGCTGCGCACTTTACCCATAGCCCTTCACTCTGTGTGGACCCAGGCGGCATAGCCGAGTTGCCCGATAACAAGACACGGGTGACAGATTATCCCGCGTCTTAAACCCCCTGCGAGCCGTGAACCAAGTCCTATCCCGAGCCCGGCAGAAAAATCGCAAGACGAGCGAGTACCACAAGGACGAACCTCGGAAATACACCACGAAGAACCTGAAAACTGAGCCAGTCGCTGCAACCAGCAAGAACCACCGGAATTCGGTCTTTGCCTCAAAAACCGAAGCTGACTAAGCCAACAATGACAAACTTGTAGCAGCACACCGCATCCGCTCCCACCACTGTTTGCATGCCCGTCGCACCTCACACTCCGATGCCCTTTAACGCAAGGTATATGAAGACGTTGAGGGCTGGATTGAACAATATGAACGTGTCGCCCGCCACAGTGGATAGACGGAGAACCAGCTTCTGCAGAACCTATACTTCTCGTGGAAGAAACTGCCAGGCACTGGTTTGAGAACAACGAATCCTCCTTATCGTCGTGGGAAGTTTACAAGATCGAGCTGAAGTGCACGTTCACCAGCCAACATTGACGAGAGAGAGCCGAAACCCTGATTCTGTCCAGGGCACGGCCCCAACGAGAGCGTCACCGCCTTCTCGGAGGATGTTTTGCGCCTGATCGAACACGCATGCCAGCCCTGATGCTAAAGAAGACAAGAAGCTAAGAATCCCATGTCCCTCATGTGATGCACAACACCTTCGGCAGCCTTATAGCAACCCACCGACAACAGTCGAAGGGTTCATATCACAGAGGCTTCCAACATTGAATGTACACTGCAAGCCCGAGCCTGCCAATATCAACAACTCCCCAGCATCTCGACACTCGAGTCATGAAGCTGCAACTTCGACGCCAGCCTCCCAGGCATCTGCGACATCATCCACAACATAGCGGCATCCGACGAACCGAGGGCGACTTATGTCACAAAGTAACGACGACCGCCACGGGCTACCCGTTACTATTCAATACCAATTCAATGAGACACCCCAACGCCGAAGCATTTCCGACATCAGGAAGAACCAGTGTAGGTCCGCGCTGAACAAAATACGCCGAGGAAAACGGAGGTGCTGCGAGTGGTCGACCGAAAACCACTCTGCTACCATTGCATGAGGCCGACCATGTCTACTGGAGGTACCCATACCAATGAATTGGCCTGCAAGGGTTCAAGCTGAACGACCCTCGCCCACGTCTTGACGAGCGTCCGCAAGCATAGAGGATTATCTTTGGCGGCCTTTGTCCCTGGTGCCGACATTACCCCGAAGCTCCTGATCCCCTTCACCTCGATGGGATGTAAGCACGACAAAGCAGGTGAGCGGCAATGCAAGGACAGTTGATTTGGTGTCGGTTGTCATCCAAGGACAATACCTAATATTTTGCTGACACTAATTATTTGTGTCCACGCCACGAAGCAAACAATTTCCAACTTTGAAGGAGAATGCCGCTGAGTTACTTGAAGAAAGAGAATGGTTGGTTGTTCTCAAAAGTGGACACCAAGCATCACCTAACTTCACTTGGCACACGAGTCTTACACAAGTTGCAGTGGTCGCGGGATGCAGAAGAAATCAAAATTACGGAATGGAAGTGAAATGGCCTGGATAGCAAACAAACATTGTTGCCAGCCATCAAGTTAATGGTACAGGAAAAGGCAAAGCCATGTAAGCAATACATGCCCGAGCTTGCTGCATTGACGCAGAAAACTATCAGGAAAATGTGCGGATTCGAGGCCAGCCCTGCAGCTCCAATGCATCAGATGTCAGTGGCGGCACACGACGTATGATTACACGACGGCATCAGTCTGTCGAAGTTGCCACTTGACCAAACTGAACACAGGCGTGCCAGCAGCGTCATCCGACAAAGAGTACAGGTATAACAACTGAACGCCTGACACGAGACTGTCGCAGAAAGAACTCATTATGGAACCATTTGCTAAGAATCCATAAATATGTAATCAAGTGGAAATAAACACATTTGAGACACTAACCAAAAAAACATATTTACGCTTGCCTTTACGCCTTCAGAGTCTAGACACCAAGAAGTGTGTTCACTGCACATGCTGGACCCTTTGAGGACAATCACCATCTCCGACCCCTCAGTATTAATTAATGGGACATACCAGACTGGCAGACTTGTTGCATGGGGCTGCATTCGTTCCACCTGTCCTGAACATGTGGTGCATCCGAAAACAAACTCCAGTGATGTGAAAATATTATTTATTAATTTATTCCCTCCAGTGGTGTGAAAATGTTATTTACTAATTTATTCCCTCCCGGGGCCTTCGTAGGCATTGCATAGAGGATACTTAAAACTGCAAACATGATAATAACATCATAGCACACTGACATTAATGAGCACAAAACCAGCCCAGCTACCAAAAATAAATATTACACTCTTAAGAAATATTTATTGCTGTAACTTGTTAATTACAAAGACGAACACACCTCTGAACATCTAGTTTAATTAAATGTGTTGATACATTGTTCTATAGCAGGACATTTTCTATACGTATGACGCAATAGACCATTTGCAAAACCCCATCAAGCAATGCAATTGTCACATTTTTTTTAGGCGTAGAGCACACGAATGGGCGAAGTTCACGTCGAATGCTAATGCAGCAGTGACGGCAGACATAACATTGTTGACGAACAAATGCCCAAAGTATGAAGGCCTTGGGTAATTAGAGTAGTAGCTACTGTAATTCGTTCCATCACAATTTGGCAAACGGCAAAGGCTACAGTCTCGGTGAGTCAATATGCACGTTGGAGAGAGACACATGACAACATATCATCAGAGTGCTCGTATGCACAGATTTGTCACATACCTTCACTCCGTCTCTCTGATAGGCTCGAGGGGGCTGTGGCGGTTGCCCTTTTTCAAATTACGGTGATACAAAGTATAGGCAACTTACACTTTTGAAAAAAAGTCTATTGAAGAGACCGAAAGGATGTGTCAACATTTTTCAACAAGACTGCTCTTCGGGCAAGGGGTGAACACAAATATGAATTATCTTGTCCAGGTAATTAGAACAAGTAAATAATTGACCGACTAATACAATGCACTCGTAATGAAAGAAAAGTATTGCTGCAATAAATGCTACGAAAGAGAAAAATGTGCAGTTAATCTATGCGTACACCAAAACACTTGTTCTTATAGCAAGTTGAATAGCTTTGAAGCATGTGCCCGCAACGATTTATTCATCCCCACACTCAATAAAACGTCATCCTCGCAGCTGAAAATAAGTGTGCACTTCGTACTGACAAAAGAAAGAAGAAAAGCGATCGAATGTAGAATCGTCGATTAGCACAAAACGTAAAGAACGCCGGAGCGTCCTCGCTAAAAGTTGGCTGTGATTATGCAGTTACCTAGGGCTGAAACGAATTCCCCTAGGCCGTACGTCCGACGCATATATTTCGCGTCGATTCTCAGACATTCCAACGTTCCACCAGAGCTAAGAGAATGCGAAAATTGCATGCTAAAAGCACTCAAAGTTCTATCGATCCTCGAACACATCCGGAAATCCGAGCACCGGTTTGGCGATACGGCTGATGCTGTCTGACAAGCGTTAATATCCAGATGATCAAGAGCGATCTTGCGCAAAAGGGTATAAAGTCTCATTCATTCATGTTTTCACATTATACTTGCGTCAGCGATCACAAAAAAGCCCGAAGTCTTCGGAAAGCAGCAGCACATCATGGCTACCGCGCACCGAACAAACTCGCATTTGGGTCATTCCATGCCAAACGTCCCAGACATTGCGCTCGACCCCTTCCGATTTCTAAAAAAATTCATGGCCTTTTGCCCCAATGTCCGTAGCCATGCCCTGAAATATTTTTGGCGAAAAAAATTTTTTGATGACGTGAGCGCGGTTTGAACTTTTAGAAACAGCGTGAAACTAGGCATCACTCAATAATTGATGAAAAATCAGCTTTTTAGTGAAACACCTAGCAATATTTTTTCTTAAATTTGCACGGCTTTCGACTTACAATGTGGTTAAGCTTGTGAAGTTTTGTTTAACTTAAATATTTTTTAAAAAACAAAAAATAATTGAAAATTTTAACATTTTTGTTATTTTAATAAAAAATATCTAACTGCTGCTGGGACTCAATATAACTTTTTACCGGCTGCCCTGCAGGTATATAATCTATAAAAAAGTTTGAAACCGCTCAATAAAATATTTCGCAGTAAACAAAAATCCTGAAGTTGCAAAAAAGTGCGTTTTGACGCATAAACAGCTGTTTATTTCACCCTGAGGTGGTCCAAGTAAAAATACAAAATATGGTGGGTTTGGAAGAACAATCGATACTCTTTTGATTCTGAAAGTTTCATCAAAGTAATTTTTGTTTAAAGCGAGAAAACAATTTTTGAAGTTGTACTCTCGCACCACAACCCACGTCGCTTCTTAACGCCTCTTCGCCGCACAGCACGCCACCTGCGATGATAGCTGACGCGATTAGGTCCAAAGAAAGAACGGAGTTTTCTGCCGCTTACCCTTACCCCAGAGCCGTATATGTAGAGAGTTTGGTCAATGGGAGGCGCGGGCAGAGCCAGGGCGTGCGTCAGACTCGGAAAGAGGGCTTGGCATGCTCTCTTGACCAACCAGAAGCCGAAAAGAATCCCCTAGCGGTGGTAGCGAGAAACAGCTCTGATCAAAGGTCTATGTTCGTAAATGGTTTTAACAAGCGCGTAAGAGTGAAGTGTAGTAACTCTTTGTGGTTGAAAATAGGGTGCACGTGTGCGCCGCTCAACTCTGTTTTGCTCGGACAGAGTGTGACCGCTCGGACGGCAGATTCCCGGCCCTCGGCGCTTGGCGTACGGATTATGTCGATCGTTCCGCTTGTCGCACTCTTCCACCATCAATTTGGATGAGCGTGATTGAAACATCACGTGTACCATATTTTCAGTCATCGAGAGTTACTCCAATGCGGTTATCAGGTTTGTTTCTCGCGACCACCGCCAGGGTATTATTTCCGGCCTCTGGTTGGTCACATTCGAATTTCTGAAGACGCCCTGGGACACGCCCAGCCCGCTTTCGGCCAATGGCGCCTCCTCATTTGTCTCCTATACTTCCCAACGAATGGCCAAACTCTCTACATATACGGCTCTGCCTTACCCTTGTCCATCTTTCCGGCTGCAAGGAAAGAAACGGCGGGTATCGTGTAATAATCGTTGGTGCCGCCAGCGCTTGTGTCCTTTGTACCCGATGGCGGCTCGAAACGCTTGATGCCTAATACGGGCGCCTTCAGGTTGACGTGAACTTCTCCGAAAGGGAAACGCGATAATATCGCCGCGAAATCTAGCTGTCACGCATACTGCGGTGAAAAGCGGAACTATTCAGCGACGCAAGAATTTGCCGTTTCAAAGCCGATTTAAACACAAACGAGGCGTGAGCCTCCAACTGCGCCCGTTCGTTAACACCACATCGCGTCGTCGTGTAGAGATTGCCCGTTCACGGGGCTTTTTGTGTTGCTGTCTACATATCTGTCCTGACGTCGAGAAGAGAGAGCTAAGGGCTGTTTATACTCCAACGTCGACGAACGCAACGCGCGCCGGTGCAGACCGACGTTCGTCGGCCACTACGTTGCGCCGAGAAGCGCCTGAACGATGGTGTTTACAGTCCAGCGCAGACCAACGCTGGTCCAGCGCGCCTGACGAACTGCCCCACTTTACGCATGCGCGTCTCCGTGGCAACCGCATCGTCTCTACGGGTTATCTAAGGACGGTAGCTTGCGCCATCTAGCCTAGAGGCAATCGGTCAGTGTGGTTCGTCTTCATGTTGTCATGTCACGCTTCAAAACAACCATTCGGGGTAGCGGTTAGCAGTTCAAAAACAAGCAAATGATGGTGATAACGAGTGCAAACCAGTATTTATTTTCTCCTAAATGCCACACAAAAGTAAAAAAAAAAGCCCGATAACCGTCGAAATCGTGCCAAGCGACTCCGGCGATTTCGCTGGAATGCTTCAATGAAATCTATGCACTCGATATTCTACAGAAACCTCTTTCTGACAGGTGTCCAGTATGTTATCATCATAGCAGACTTTCACGCTGACTTAAAAAACGGACACCGAAGAGAGCGGACGACACCTAAATTACGCAATGTACGCGTTCGAAATTGTAACGCACTCTACAAAGCCTATACAAACAATACAGGATTCAGTCGAATTGTCATCGCGTATCTTATTATCGTTTACAAGCTGAGACCATTTACAAGCTGGAACAGCCCAATTGAAAATTTCTGGCCGGCTAAATAGTTCAGAGGTCTTCCGTGACCGCCGTTCCCGTACATTCGACGATGCTTTTTCGATCGGGAACGACTGCCGGTGAGTGCGACAGGCACATGATTATAAATAGCACACACATTAGGTCATCCTTAATTCTAATTAACCCTACCTCTGGCGCGCCATCGAGCTTCCAGCTTTGCCGGCACCCCGACACCACGGCCCACCACCACCGGCTTGTTATGTCGATAGGCCTATCGAGAATCGAGGGTAGCGCATCCTCGCAGCAGTCCACGTCCACGCACACAATCGCCCAGTCAAGCGCACGAACGTTAAATACACACACCAACACGGGAACACGACAACAGCACACGACACACAGCAAGAACGACAGGTTCAGATCCCAGAAACCAGAATCTCGCACACTCTGACCGGCCCCAACGAACCCGCCAACCGATTCCCTGAATGAGGCATCCGCGCGAGGGCTTCTGGGATAGCCTGCGTCGGCGGCGCCGACGTCAACGTTGAACTTTGTTGAACGTAGAGCATGTCCAAGTCCGTCGCAAGCTACGACGTCGCGCGTCGAGCTGCTCAGCGCAGCGCCGCGTTCAATTTGACGTTGGAGTATAGACACCCCGTTCGCAGACAGCGTCAGCGAGCGTGAACGAGCGCTTGCGCTCGTTGAAGTTACCGACGGAGTATAAACAGCCCTTTACTGCGATGTGTACGTAAGAAACAGCTAGCTTACTAGTGGATGCTCTTACCTGGCAGCGCCAAGCATTTGCTGATATCAAGACAGTGGAAAGTCCACAGGAGGACACAGCCGCGCAAAACGCCCTTTCAAAAAATTGTTACGCTTTTCTGTTGAAAAGCTGTTGAAAAAAGTCAATAGAGGATATATAATGTCAACAGCTTTTCTGTTTACTTTCTTTTGAATATTGGCCCACTTTTCTAATGAAACTCAACAGACGTCGCATGATGCTTTTCTGTTGAAAAGCTGTTGCAAAAGTCATGAGAGGATATAAAACGTCAATAGCTTTTCAACTGACTTTCTTAGCTTTTCTGTTGACTTTCTTTTGCATATTGGCCCACTTTGTAATAAGAAAGTCAACATACTTTCTGTCGCCTCCAAGATACTTTTTCTGCTGCTTTTCAATTGAAATGCTACAGCTTTTCAACTGAAAAGCTACAGAAGATTAAAAAAGAAAAAAAAATCGTTACAGCTTAGCTTTTTATTCAACAAAGTTTTGGAAGCTTACTATGGCTTTCCACTGTCCTCCAAAATCGGTGCAACAAAATTCCGCAAAAAATAAATAAAAAGAAACGCGATTTCTTCTTTTGTTTAGATTTTGGTAGTAAATGGCATCCCTGTGGTATTTGGAGGCACTACTACTACATATACCTGAGAAGTACACGTTAGAAACGAACACAAACACAAACACCATGAAGCACTGAACACCTGAAACACAGTCCCATTGACTGCTCCAGAGCCTTATATAGCCTACATATTGAAGGAATTCATTTGGTCGGTGACCACCTCAACATTTATTAAGGTTCCAAGTATTTGATCTTCTCCTCGCGAGTCCGTCAAAGGGAAAACAGTATTTTGAAGGTCGTGGACGATATCTCTTACTAGAAAGCATTGTTACATCTAATAATAATTCGGGACAGTTGCTAAAACAACGGCCACAAATACGGCTCCTAGAAGAAATATTATCGCTTCTCTGCATAGCACCACTCAGGACGAAGCGAGTCAAGACAGTTTCTCCACTTTCAAATAGTGATTTTGCTTTTTATTACTAGTTGACTATTTCATATGGTCATTCAAGTCACTATAGTCACTTACAAAGTCAGAACGGCAGGACATGCTTTTCGAACGCCTGGCCTCCAGCCCACGCCCCATGCCTTCCGTCGTGCTTTGACTGCACGCGCGCTCGACGTGCCCGAACGCCGAAGCGTTTTCAAGGGTAGTAGGCTCGGGTTGGAAACGGGACAACTGAAGCTGCTTCTCGTTCTCACCTTGTCAGAGACTATTGAAAAACTTGGCCGCTTTTGACATCTAGTTGAGGTGTACAATGTTTAAAAAATCAACAGAAAGTCTGTAGCTTTTCTATTGACACTGGCTATAGAGAGTCAACTGAAAATTTTCAACACGAACTAAACAGAACGTCTGCAGTCATTCTGATGACACTGTCAACAGAAAGTCAGCAGAAAGAAATCAACATAAAGTCAATAGAAAGTCAACAGCTTTTCTTTTGACTCAGGTTGAAGAAACCACCAGAAAAGTTTCAACACAAAGTCAACAAACTTTCTGTTGACCATGTCAACTGAAAGTCAGCAGAAAAAAATCAACATTCAGTCAATAGAAAGTCAACAGCTTTTCTTTTGACTCAGGCTGACGAAAATCATCAGAAAAGTTTCAACAGAAAGTCAACAAACTTTCTGTTGACCATGTCAACAGAAAGTCAACAAAAAAAATCAACATGAAGTCAATAGAAAGTCAACAGCTTTTCTTTTGACTCAGGTTGACGAAACTCATCAGAAAAGTTTCAACACAAAGTCAACAAACTTTCTGTTGACCATGTCAACAGAAAGTCAAAGTCAACAGAAAGTAATCACAGTCAACAGGAAGTCAACACGTTTTCAATAAAAAGTCAAAAATCATTTTTATAGGGGCGGTCAAAATAGGAAAAGCCATAAAGCAACAAGAGTAGAAAAAAAACATCTTCCCACCAAGATGTACCCGACAACTCGAGGTCCCGCTTTCTACCTGCGTGCACACCGTGACACCGTCGC
This sequence comes from Ixodes ricinus, assembly GCA_037355805.1. Taxonomy (NCBI): domain Eukaryota; kingdom Metazoa; phylum Arthropoda; class Arachnida; order Ixodida; family Ixodidae; genus Ixodes; species Ixodes ricinus. Next base: position 114,973 of record JAZHYW010045178.1, on the reverse strand, counting down.
ACGCTTTGCCGGGCTCGACGTTGGCGGGCTGTGCAGAGAAGAGACGCAAGGAACGACGCCAGGCTGCGGCGCGAAAGCTCAACTTCAAAATGTTTTTTTCCTCTTTAGAACAAAATTACTTTAATTAAGCTTTCAAGAACAAAAGAAATAAACTCTTTTGCAGAAGTCACCATGTTACGTATTTTTCTTTGGGCCACCTCAAGGCAGAATTGACGGCTCTTTAAACGGCAAAACGCAATTTTTCACAATATTTTTTTCTGCAAGATATTTAGTTGTACGGCCTGAAACCTTTTTTGTGTATAGTATACCTACATGGCTGTCAATAAGAGTATTTACAGTCGCATGCAGCAAAGCGATAGTTTGTAGCAAAACTAAAAATATGCTAAAATGCTCATATATTCCTTATTTTTTTAAAGCTGCTTCGAGCATACCGAATTCCATGACCATGATCCTTATTACATAGCAGTCCAAATACCGTAGGGGTTTTAGGAAAAAATATTCCAGTGTTCCGTAAAAAAAAATCTTACTTTTCATCAATTATTGAATGAGTCGTTTTTCCACCCCCTTTTACTAGTTCGAACCGCCATCACCCCATGAAATTTGTTTTTCGTCAAAACAATATGTTTGAGAGGCACGACAAACGTTACGGTGAAGAGCCATCAATTTTATTTTAGGAATCGGAGGTGGCCGTGGGACCTTTGACATGGCATGTAGAAGTCCACGTCGCCTGATGCCGCCCGTCGTTTACGCATCGCGTTTCGAGCCGCTCTCGGGTACAAAGGACACAAAGGGCCTGCTATTGCTACGCTGCTGGTGGCACCTACGATGATTACACGATACCCGCCGTTTCTTCCCTTGCAGCCGGAAAGACGGACAAGGGGAAGCGGCAGAAAACTCCGTTCTTTCTTTGGACCTAATCGCGTCAGCTATCGTCGCAGGTGGCGTGCCGTGCGGCGAAGAGGCGTTAAGAAGCGACGCCGGGTAGTGGTGCGAGAGCTCAACTTCAAAAATTGTTTTCTCGCTTTAAACAAAAATTACTTTGATTAAACTTTCAGAATCAAAAGATTATCGATTGTTCTTCCAAACCCACCATATTTTGTATTTTTACTTGGACCACCTCAGGGTGAAATAGACGGCTGTTTATGCGTCAGAACGCACTTTTTTGCAACTTCAGGATTTTTTTTTACTACGAGATATTTTATTGAGCGGTTTTAAACTTTTTTATAGATTATATACCGGCAGGGCAGCCGGAAAAAAGTTATATTAAGTCCCGGGAGCAGTTAGATATTTGTTTAATAAAACAACAAAAATGTTAAAATTTTCAATTTTTTTAGTTTTTTAAAAAATATTTAAATTAAACAAAACTTCACAAGCTTAACCACATTGTAAGTCGAAAGCCGTGCAAATATAAGAAAAAATATTTCTAGGTATTTTACTAAATAGCTGATTTTTCATCAATTATTGAGTGATGCCTAGTTTCACGCTGTTTTTAAAAGTTCAAACCGCGCTCACGTCATCAAAAAATTTTTTTCGCCAAAACTATTTCAGGGCATGGCTACGGACATTGGAGCAAAAGGCCATGAATTTTTTTAGAAATCGGAAGGGGTCGAGCGCAATGTCTGGGACGTTTGGCATGGAATGACCCATTTACTAGCTCTGGGCGCTGCCATCTTACCGGTGACGTTACGCCTTTTGTGAGGTCACGTGACGAGTGGTCACATTTGCGTAAAACATGGCGGCAACCGGGGGGGGGTGCTACTTCCGAACTTCCGGTTTATCACTCTAAGCCCCTCTACCTCGCTGCGGTTACCGCGGTTACTGCGTGTATCCATCCATTCAGCACTCAACTAGGGACTATACTGGCCGCTGCGCTGGGTGCGCTCGCTGACGCTGAATCGGGCCGCTGGGGCCTATGGAAGTGTCCGCTCTTTACGCAGTACTATATTTCTCTATGATGAGTGTTTTTTCGCTCTTCTGCGGCGCGGCGCCTAACTCGAAGAAGGCCTGGTTCACACTTACAGTTAATCCGCTGCCGCCGAAGCGGAATCGGCCGCGGCAATGCACAGTGGACGCTACGCCCGGCGGCCGAATTCTTGAAAGATTCGCCCGCCGATTCGCAAGTGTGAACCAGGCCGAAATCGGGCGCGTGGTACCGCCACGGAGACGGCGCTTGCGGCTGCCGAGCGTCTGCTACACATTCCAAACCGCTTCCGGCATTGCGTCGCATTTCGCCGTGTAAGCGCGCAGCGGCTTTTGAGCCTGTTCAGATTCAACTTGTCCGATACCTTTTCGCAGCGTGTGCTTCCTACATGCTAAGCTATCATTTTAAAACTGATATATACCTTTCTCAGGAAATCCAATACGCTCACAATGGCGGCTGGAGAAAGCCTAGAGCCCAGTCGGTGAAACCAGGTGCGCGGCATGTGATCAGGAATAAAAGCGGGAGAAAAAATCAAGTGCGAGTAATTTATTCGCATTAAAAAACGAACGAAATAATTGATAGGACCTTTTCAAATACGTAATTATTAGAGAGCCACGACTCACGGCTGATGGCCGCTGAAATTTCCCTCAACGGCAATCACCTGCTGTTGTTGCCGTGGCATCGATTCATAGAGCCATGCAACCAGCTCCGGACGCGCACGCCGGGTGTGTTCCATTCTTCACTCACCGCTTCCCAGAAAGAGTCAGCGGAAGCGCGACTGAGAGGTCGTTTTACAAGATTTTTGTTTTCGTTGTGCCCCAGATGTTTTCAATGGGGTTACAGTCAGCACCGTTCGGTGGCCACCCAGGCTGGTGTATGCCTGAAGCTTCAAGCATCGTGCTGGCTTTGCGCTCCTTGTGCACGGGGCTTCGATCTTGCTGCAGCAAAAAGCAGACGTTGGGGAACGGTCCGTCCAGGACGTAGGGAACAAGCGTGTCGTCAATGATGTCGCAGTAAGCTTCGGCATTTAACCGCCCGTCAAATCTGACGAGGGGCCTACTTATTGCTCCCCGCACAGCGATGGCGCATCGACCATTCGACAGCCCACCTTGCATATGTTCTGGACGATGTCAGAATAGGAAAAACGAAACAAGAGTCACCAAAGAATAGATATCATGCGCCCGAAATAACGCACCCTAAGGAAAAAAAAGTGAAGAGCTCTACGGAAATGAAACCAAAGCAGGTTCTCAGCGAACCTCTTGCATAGAATTACAAGATGTATTATTAATTAAGCCTACTACATATCTATATAACACTAATTAGCTAACTCTTTAAATATTGTCTTTAGAGCCTAGATGTCACGTGAAAAGTTGAAAAGCGCCTTGAGAAACATCCGCAACGTAATACGGTTTGCATGCTTCTATATTTCGGCCTGGAAAGAGAACCCACGGGTATTGAAAGAGAGTCTGTAATAGGGCGTGTGCGTTGCAACGTGGTATTTTTTATATTTCACGGGCTTTTTCAAAGGCCAGGAAAAAAACAAGCAAACCGTATCACGCTGCATGCAGACACCTATTTGGGGTGTTCCTCAAAGCGCTCGACAGCTTTGCGATTTACATTTCGCTCCTCAATGCACTATTTAAACAGTTAGCTGACTAGTCCTAATGAAGTAATTATTTTGGATTCAATAAAAGAATACTCGCACTCTCATAAGACGCGTGCAGACCACATACGGTGTCTTCTCATTCGCAAAGAGCGTTCTCCTTTTTTCATAACAAAGGGGCGCGTTATTTGGGACAGCCGGTGCACACACAGCTGGGTCTAACAAGCGTATTTGTTTCACTCATTACGCGTAATGTGCGCTACTAGATTCCACGAAAGTTTAACACATTGCTGTAAACGACTCTATATTTCCAAACTCGTTTTTGTTTTGTATTTTTTGGCGAATTCTACAATGCGTTGGTTTGAGAAATATTTGGCCGCCAAAAATATCGCGATTGAAAGTGGTATACTAGGTTTCATCAAGCGCTGGGTGATCGGGCGATTAATTGTTCGAATGTTTTTACCAAATCGCGAAATTCGCTTAAGTTAGGTCGTGGCCAAACTTAACCAGATTAGAGAAACAGTACCGTAACGAATCATAACACAGCAAAATTACCCTCTTCATTAGAATGCCAGAACTCTTGCCAGAACTAAAGAAGCCGTCCAACCGACGCCCAGCGATACTATACGTTCCGAAACTAAGTAGATGAGACATAAAACATCCCGGTGTCGTTTTTCAGCTTTGGCTTTTCTTTAGTTTTATATTATTAGAACAGTTACAGGTGGAGTACACACACTGGGTATTCTCTTTTAGTCAATACAAATATTGTACACTAATGTTTCTCATTTGTCGCTTTGAAAGAAAACATTTTCTCGCCGAGTTTCGATGCACGTTATTCTTACCTGCAATTCATTGGCCGCCAAACGAACCGCTTTTGGTCCCACTGTGTTGAAAAAGTAGATTCGTCAGTGAATATCACTCGAACTACTTCATTCCCGTCCAGTGCTCCAGGGCCCTTGCAAAAGAAAGTCTTGCTCGGCGCTGTGCATCCGTGAGGAAAGGTTTTTGAGCATCAATGCAGTTCGTCATCCACGCTTCCACCAGTGGCATCCGGATAGTCTTACTGGAGAGGCTCAGGAAGAGATCTTGTCGGATTTCTTTGCTGCCATAAAAGGGTCCCTAAAGGGTTATTCAGACGATGCATCTTTTCAACGCGCCACAGTTTATCGAAACCAAGATTTCGCGAAATCGGCCTGTTCACACGTGAAGTCTGACGCGCGAAACGTGTGACGTATTGACTCACGAAAATGTCGCCAAACCATGTCATCTGCACCGGGAATAACAAGCGTTTCGCATCAAAATGATATGAAGTACGCACAGTGTGAAGAGACGGTCTGTTTTATTAATACCACGCAATCAACTTCGTCAAATTCGGCTCACTGGGTTTACTAGTCCTGCCGAACCCTGGAAAGACCGCGAAAGTCAAAGAACAGGCTGATGATCTCGAAGCATTTCGGACACTTTTGCACCGCTAATAAAGAAAGTTATTCCCAGTTATCATGTTTATATGCGGTGCTTGCACTCGTCGCGACTGTTGATGAATCTGCACCGCGCCACCAACCCGTTCACAGACCTGCAACCGAGTAGGACCAAGACTGATCGCCCGTACGCACCGCTGCTCCGCTTGTCGCTCACCATGTTTGCTTGTTTGCTTTCGGCTTTGGCTCAGACACGGAATCGGCCAACAATCAGACTCCTCCAAAAGCTCGCTCCTCCTCGAAGGTCAGACGTCATAGCGATGTCGAGTGGCCATTGGCAGCGTCCGCCTTTCTCGTTCGGGTGATTGACAGCCCTCGCTGAGGTTTCAGCGAAAAATTGCTCCAGATGCGAGGAACACGCGCCACTTTTTTCGGAGGCGTGCCACTTTTTCGGTCGCGTTCAGACGGGGAATCTGTTTCCCGAAACCTGGTTTTGCGACACAAGATTCGCCAACAAGGTGCATCGTGTGAATAGACCTTAACAACTGCAGCAACAATCAGCCGGTCTTCTTCATCTGTGTCCTTGGGCCGGCCGGAGCGAGGAGCGTCCACAAGTCGGCAGTTTGATACTTTAGACCCATGTTACGGATAAAAAAAAAAAACAGGACGCGGGATGGCCAAAAAAACATGATTTTCGTGTAAGGCTCGTCAAATTATGAGGCGCTGGAGAAATGCAGCCTTCTGCGTTAAGTCCTTATTTCGAACTCTTTTTGTTCGCCTTCCGCCCATTGAAAAGCATGCGGGAAGGGCCTTAGAACGCACCTGGTATCGCTGCGCCGCGGCGTTCTTCCGCAAGATAAAGTTCGTCTGCGTTCCTCGCCGTCACCATGGCAACGAATGCCGAATGACTGGAAGCACGCACGGTACCGCCGCGTGAAGCCAGCAACAGCTGACGCCATTTTACGAACGCCGTCTGCTAGCCAAAGCCGAACGCGGTATGTCAGATAAACCACCTCCGCCGGTGCTCGATCACCTTCGGCGATCGAGCACCGGCGAAGCACCAGCGCTTCACGCGGCGGTACCGTGCGATGCTTCCAGTCATTCGGCGTTCGTTGCCATGGTGACGGCGAGAAACGCAGACGAACTTTATCTTGCGGAAGAACGCCGCGGCGCAGCGATACCAGGTGCGTTCTAAGATCTTCCCGCAGGGTTTTCAATGGGCGGAAGGCGAACAAAAAGTTCGAAGGACTTGACGCAGAAGGCTGCATTTTTCCAGCGCCTCATCATTTGACAGAGCCTTACACGAAAATCATGTGTTTTTGGTCATCCCACGTCCTGTGTTTTTTTATCCGTAACATGGGTCTAAAGTATCAAACTGCCGTAGGCATCTTTGTCAAAGACGGGGCCCCGATCTAGGAACATGCTACTATACGTATACTGTATATCGCTGGCCAATAGTGAGTCTGGTTTTCAATATGCAGTGATTTCATGTTTTTGTTTGTATATCATGATTATTAGGGCGCGCTTACTGACATGGCACCTTTAAAGCAAGACGTCACGGCAGCTCAACTGAGCGATAAGCTCAACTGGTTATAAAGCAAGGTGCGCTGACACGGCGAAATGCGGCGCAATGCCACAGGCGGTATCTCCAGGTTCGGAATGGGTAGCAGACGCTCGTCAGCCGCAAGCGCTATCTCTGAGGCGGTACCACGCGCCCGATTCCGAGTTAGGCGCCGCGCCGCAGAAGAGCGGGAAAACACACATGTTTGCCGGCAAAGAAGGAGGCGCATGCGCTTTTGTGTGATCTCGAAACCAGGCGACCCGCCGGCAGATGTCCCCGGCTGTACGTCTCCACTCAGCGCCGCGACATCATTATCGCTGCTCTTCTCTTTGGGACCAGGAAGTAAAAGCCTCGACAACCAGCCCACCTCCACGTTGAGTTGACCTGGCCTTTATATGCGCCGCTACTGGTAAGCAGAAAGAGTGATAGCCCACCTCTGTAGGTGTGCCGCGGCGACGCTCGGTATCCCTGTCTTGGAACCTAGTATCGTTTGCAACGGTTCGCTGTTTGTGGCCAACAGAAAAGACACCGTTTTACGCCAAATAAAATGGCCAGCGCCTCTTTTTCTAGCTGAAATTGGTTCTTTTCACTCGGGGTCAGTGTTCTTGACGCAAAGGGGATTGGTCTTATTACACCGTTGGCGTACAGCATTGAGAGGACAGCGCCGAGTCCGTACGCTGGTGCTGTAACATGCAACTTGGAGCTCTGCCTTGGGGTCGTAGTGAGCCAGGACAGGTGCGTAAACCAGAAGTTTCTTCACTGTGTCAAAAGCGTCTTCACAGCGTATGCTCCAGGACCGGGCGTTAGTAGCTCGTTCAAAGGCGCTAGTCTGCGGGACAGGCTTGAGAAGGAACTTGCCGTAGAATGTCACCATTCCCAGAAATGACCGTAGCTGTTTGCAGTTCAGCAATTCAGGCGCACTGACGATTGCCTGCACGTTTGTTTTGTGGTACGGAATTTTCTTGGCCCCTGATTTTATACCCCAGGAACTTGAAACTCGAATAAAAAAACTCTCCCTTCCATCACTCGAGCATAGTTGTCACTAAACCTCTTCAATACCTCCTCTGTATTTTTAAAGTAGTCCACGGCCGTTATCTCGGTTATCAAAATATCGTCCAGATAGCAGGTAGCCTCTTCGAGGTCTTTGAGCAAGTTTTCCTTTATCTTCTGAAACTGTGCCGGCGCTGACTGGATGCCGGACGCCAAGTGTTTCACCCGGAATAAGCCTCGGTGCGTGTTGATCGTCAAATACGGCTGTGATTGAGGATGCACTGAAACCTGCTGACAAGCTCGATTTAGGACTATTTTAGAGAAGACCGTTGCTCCCGCCACAGTTGGCAAAATGACCTCTAGTTTTGTCAGTGGCTACTGCTCCACGTTAAGGCAGGGCTTGACCGTCGTTTTATTGTCCCCACACATGGCGGACAGACCCGTCTTTCTTCAGAACTGGAACAACTGGTGTGGCGTAGGGACTGTGTGTTGCAGTTTCAAAGTAGCCTGCAGATTCCAATCGTCTTATCTCTAGAGGACTTAAAAGTGCATAAAAGCACGGACGAAGAATAGTCACATACAAGACGGACTGGCGCCAGTTCGTGTTGTATGCGTATTTTCATTGTCCGTGTTTTTTGCGCTTTTAAGTCCTCTAGATCACAATGAAACTACTAGCCCAATCCAAAGTCTTAATTCTTAGCTCTCCCTCCTCGGTTGGCTTCAACGCGAACGGCATGCTTCGCGCTTTCAAAACCTCAGTCGCACCTTCTCTAAAGCTTATCCGAGCCTCCTCCTCCTTCTGTATGCACCCAAGCTCGTGTTTGAACACGTCCCGGTAGCTTGCTAATACGCCTTTCAACGACGCTTCTACATCAACACTGAACGGGTTAAGTGTGCCCAAGGCGAACTCCAGTTCGTAAACCCAGTCTCTACCGACCAGCGGTGGTTCGTCTTAACCCAGAACGTGAAGTGGCGGCTTGTCCCTGAAATCTCGGTATTTCACTTCCACCATTGCCTGTCCTTTTGGCTTGACCATCTATGTGCGCCCTACTATTAATGTCGGAGATAACCGGGCGTCGGGTAATAGTGCTTGGAACCGACGCATTGAAATTGTCAACACTGCTGCCCCCTATCTAATTCCATTCGTAGTGGAACATTCCCGACCTTGAGCGTGTAGTGGAAAGGGACGTTCGCCTGCTATTTTTTGAGCTGATACATTTCTTCGCTGTCATCTTTTTAATCCGCTGCGAAGTGTTATAAATTCCCTTGGTTTGTTCCATTTCCGCGGAATCGGTGCCCTTCAGAAACGCTGAAAATGACCTTCACGGTTGCACCGATAACACATAACGATGTGATGCGGGCAAGACGTAGCGCTGTGCCTAGGTGAGCCACCGCAAAACATTTTTATTTTTCTGCCCCGTTTTTTGCCTCTAACGCAGTCAGTTTCTGCAATTTCAAATTGGTCGTTTTGTTCTTCTTGGCATGCCTCGACGTCCATGATGACTCTCTCGATAATGAACGCTTTTTCTACCGCCTTTTTGATCCTAAAAGTCTCGTGTTTGGTAAACAAAACACATTGTATGTAAAAGCGACTCAATACCGTTACAAATCTGTCCCTGAGTGTTTCTTCCAAGTTGCTGCCGAAATTGCATGTTTGTTACAGATTCCTTAATTCTGCAAGAAATATTGCGATCGTTTTACCTTGATGTTGCGCTCTCTTATGGAACGTGGCTCTCTCCGATATCACTGACGGTTGCGGCGGCAAGTGGTTTCTTAAATCCTCAAGCAAATCTTCGAAACTGAGTGCCGGTTCCTCCGGCGCTACTAACTCTGGAGCAACTTGTACGTTTCTGAACCTAATAGGCCTCTGACGACGCCCACATTTACTTGTGCCTGCGACGCTCTTCAAACTAAAAACAACAACAAAAAATTGCAGTCTTTTTTTGTTGGATAACAAGTCACATCTTGAGTCATGAAAATGTGAGACTTGCAAGAACAACGCCATCTGACTTGCTTCGGTGTCTTAGTTGTTTCTTCCAAGACGTCAGTTTCCGCGTCGTGCTAGGTCGTCTCGCGTAGTAGCAGGAAATCCCTTCCCTCATCGCCACTGTGTTGCATTCGATACTTGTACGTGCCCACTCAGCACAGCAACCATGAGCGGTTCCGCTCCTGGTTTGTTATCAATAAAGTGAGGCAGCAAAGAACCCGTGTCGACTACAACACGTATTTCTGCGAAAACTACGCGATAGTGGGGTCTCGTGTACGGCATGTATTATATTATGTATTATCAAATAATATTTTCACTGACATAAAAGTTAAATTATTTACTAATAAAAAAAATCAAGCTTGAATTTGTAAATAATCATAGTGTCGAAAGGTGCGCTTCGTGTAAATTGGAACAAGTTGACATATTTCGCGGTTTATTGCACACTGTTTATTTGCACTCTTTCATGTCCGGTTTTATTAAAACAGCAGTTTGCGGGAAATACATCTTAGTTGAATGTAAACGATATTTGTTACACGTCCCCCTATTCAAAACATAAAAGGCGCAATAATATTGTTGCTAATTAAGTGGTTAGAAATATATCGCGTTCATTAAAGGTATGTTGAAGCGGGAGTTGGGTTTCGCAAAATAAGACCACAGAAGCGTCGAGCGGGACTCTACATACTCCAACAGAGCACTCGTACATCACTATCTCAAACGCATGGCCGTATTTTCGGAAAAGAAGGGCGCGCTGAAGCGAGGAATGTGACGTCACGATTATCTTCAAACAGCAGCGAATGAGAGGAAGCGGACTTATTTCCCTCACCCTCGCTTTGGTTCACCTGCTCCAGGGGTCGAACTGAAGAGGAGGGGGAATGATAATCGCGACTGCACATGTCTCGTCGGCCTCGTCGGCCTTCCCTTCAATAGCGCACTTGGTTTTCTCTCCTAAAATATGGTCATCCGTTAGAGATAACGTTGTATGAGAGATGTTTTTGCGTTTTGCAGCGTCCCGTCTATCGCTCCAGCCTTTTTGTATGAGCGACAAATTTCAGTTCAGCATCCATTTAAGGCCACAGGAACAAAAAGAAAACAAAAAAATGGGCTGATTTTCATAACAATAATTTCGCGCGAAGTCTTATACGTAACACGAACCAGCAGTAAGCACTCAAGGCGACGACATGAGGGTAACTCAAATTCTTTAAGGGTTTTCAGAATTCAAGATTGCTGCCATGGACGGATTGATCAGCAAAGCGCCTTAGTAAACACGACGTTTTTTTTTGCCATACACGGTGACAATTTATTTGTTAGTATTTATATACCCTAAAGAAATCAAATACTTTTATTATTTCCATACTTGACGAGAAAAAGGCATCTGACTTTCGAGTATGTGTAGCACACTTTGTTTTTCTAAATCTGTCTGGCAATAACGATGCATGGTCCACCCCAAAGAAATACAGAAAGCGAAATCATCTTCGCACAAGATTTGCAAGCGGAGGACGCGTAAGCTCCGTTTGCACTGGTCCGGCTTTCCTAGAGCGGTTCAAGCTCTTACTCAGCGCTCTTTACCTCTTGGCAGATGGTAAAAGAAAAACAAATCTTGTGTTAAGTGAACATAAAAAATGAATCGTATCACGTTCACTCTTCAGGACACTACTAAAGCAAAAATTACCGGTATATTTGAGTGACAAGCCTTTTTGTGATGATTGGTGTTTTCTTATAGCTTTTGAGCCTTTCCCTGGTCTGCACACTGATACATAATATTTGCTAGTGACCTTGAAGCATCAGGGTACTCTTCAGCAGTAACAGCATTGAAGTCTGAATGTAATAAGTGCTCGCGTATGTCTTTTTCAAACCTGATCGGGTAAATAGTGTCAAACAAAAACTTATTGGGTGACATTATTTAAAAAAAAATTGTGGTTGCCACTTGCAGGGCCGTTGTAAATTCCCTGAACGTCTGTCTTTTAGGTGCCACCACTCCACAAGAGGTCAGTATGACAAAGATGAATGCAAATGACCATCTCGTAACTTTAGGAGAGTTAATGTTTCAGCGAGAGAACAAGGTTTTGTAGACCATGTGCGGATGTCCGAACATTGGACACTATCACCCAAAATAATTATGTGCCCCTGATTACACCCTTGAATATGCCTAGATCCTGTGTGTACCGGTGTAATATAATACTGTTTCAGGGGAATGAAAGAGTATCGCAGTAAATTGTTCAAATAAATTGGCAGCGACCTTTACCTTCAGAATTCTATAATGAATGACATTAATTATAAGGAACTGGTGTATCATCTGACGTATATCATCGCGCTAAATCTAGTGAAGAAACCGAATAGTTGTATGAGGTCCTGTGACGCTGTCGTCACGTTACGTATATTTCCCCCGTCAAAATGTAGAGGTAAAACTGGATTGGTGCCTAGGTCACACGCAAACATTTTCCCGCTATGTTTAGCGGTGAAAGTGAGTTGACATGTAGGTCCCGTGCCGCCAATTTTCAAAGGGTGAATAGGTCACGTAACGTTAGGTGACGTCACGTGACACCACCTTGTCCGCTAAATTTAGCAGAAAATGCACGAAGGAAAGGATGGACGGACACAATTTTGGGATTGGGGGCAGTGTTTACAGCATTTCATGCTTAAAGGGATGCCGAACCGAAATTTTGGGTGGAAATTCTTGGTCGCTATGGTATACATAGTATGTTCTTTACTTCAAAATGACGTTGTTTTGAGCGAGAAGGCGTATAAAATTGAATAAACACGAAAAATACAATTTTACGCGTCCCCTGGTGAGCGTCGTGGAAAGCTCGCTTCGTGACGTGCGCATTCTCATTCGCCTGAAAAGACAGATGGAGCCAAGCCAAGCCAGGCGCTAATCCGGGTGGCGTTTGTTATTGTTAGTATTACGCGGGCTCTGCCCCATATTTTGGATTTCCGCAACCTCGGCTGGTCGGTGTTCGGCATTGCCTTTTGCGATCTCTTTACTGGTATGGCGACGTATAAAATCGTCGGCAGCAGCAGTAGCGGCAGCTTCAGCAGCCGCAGTAGCAGCAGGAGCAGCAGTATCAGCAGTTCCGGCGGCATAACTTCCAAAACACCAGTACCAGCCGCTTTGAGAACAGCCGCCGAGCGAAGAATCAAGGCGAGCACCAACGAACGAGGAGAATGCGCGGGGCACCAGGGGCGCTGGGGGCGCCGAGAATGCGCACGTCAGTTCCGCTACGCCTGCTCTCAGAAGGACTTGCTCGCGCCGGCGGCTTCCGGCCGATGATTCGCTCTTAATTCAAAGAATACGATAATTCGGGCACCATCCGTCTGATTGAATATCGTTTTTAGGTACAGTACCATCCCGTGAAACCCGCTCGGGCAATAATTATGAGATTTCAAATATCGGTTCAGCATCCCTTTAAAAAGCACTCGCATAGGCCTCTACAAACATATTCGCAACATTCACGGCCTATAGGGGGCGCGCTAGTTCCTCTCAAAATGGCTGACATCTGGATGATCGTCGTAAAACAGCCGTGCGAGGTTGTGTCTGCGACGCCTGTGTAAATACAATTTTGTTTAATTCGCTTGATATAGGAGCCTTACTTAACGGCTCCGCGTCAGCAGAGTGTAAGTACGCACCTTCAATCCCAAGTGGATCACCCAGGAGCTAGGAAGCGTGATTCTCACACATCGGAACCACCACCGCTGAAATTTGCGAATACAAAACACGGATACTGCGTCTGCTCTCAGGAAAGTGTCAATCCGGTGACAACCGAACCAGCCACTTCATGGCGTAGCATGCAATGGAACATTCCGGGCAGGGGGAGCCACTTGTTCAAGACAGAGAGAAATGAGATTCCCACTGCTGGTGGTATATATGGCACTGGTTTTTCCGCGAATTGCTTTGTGACTTGTTCAGTTTTAGAATAATGAAGTAACTACTAAAAATCATTCATTCAAACACCAACCGTTTCAACAGTCACCTATGCCCTGGAAAGCGAAGGGATGATAGGTTGCAAACCAAACCAACTCCCCGCAGCTTCACCAACCCGATCTGCAATTTCAAGTCTCAGCAAGTTGCTTCCTCCGCTCTGAACTCTTGCACTGCGAGCTATGTCATAAAGCTGATTGTTTTTTAAGCAGCGACCAGAACAGCGCTCTAGTCACAATACACACAGGTTACGCATGTTGTACAGATTTGGTGACCACTGTGCATTGCATTTACTCTATATTACCTGAAGTACATTAGCTTTCAATCATTTTGCACATTACATGAAGTGCCGCCTAGATCTGATTTGCAAAACACTAGTTTCATTCAGCTCCTTCCTGGTGGCTTCTGTATCCAACTTCTGCGCTGAACTTTAAGTAGGGACATATATTTTTAAGAAGCTGAAACGCATCCTGATGGCACCGCACCTTTAGAAGGACATTTTGTTCCTGTTCCCAAAGGACCAGACGCTTTCACTGGAGTCCTCCAAGCAACCGCTCATTCACTTCTTTCCAAAATCCAGGAAGTTCTGTTATAAGGGAACGCAGGCACAACGAGTAAGATAAAACTGGACAACATGACTACAAGTGCAAACAACTCGTACGTTACCAATGCTGACACAGTGTGAGGTAGACACTCAAAGTTGTGAATTTTTTTATTACTGCACCTACCTTGCAGCCCTGCATTTCAATCACAAGGACGACATGAATGTTGTGCTGGGTGAAGACAGTAAGCCGAAGTTCCACGAGAAGTTTTCGAGGGCTGAAAAGCGGGGGACTCTTGTGCCTGTCAAGGAAAAGTGATATACGGCGAGGATAACATTTAAAGGTACCTTATGTGTAAAGTTTCGTGTTTTCGTATTTATATTGCTTTTGCGAATTCGGGGGTATATTGTTTTTGGAGTGGGCGGAGGCGTATTTCTTTTTTCCACAAACTCTGTGTTTTTTTGTGTATATCGGTTATAACAACCAATTTACATGAAAAAGCCGAATCAGTGAGAAATATGAAAACCCCCAAAATACCCCGAATTCGAAGAGATATCTCCAGAAACACAAAACCATAATTATATCATTTATAAAACGTAGAAGGATAAACCCAAGTACTCAACTAAAAAATCCACATGCGTGCAGCAAAAAAAAAAAATATGCGCTGCGTTTTTGTTTGGCTTGCTGCAAATTGCGTCAAAACATTATTGGTTAAACGACATATCTGCTGATTTTTTGATGACACTGCAGCAAGTATTACAGAGCGAATATCGAGTAATTAACTCAACCGTCTCTTTGAACTATTGAATTTTCTAACTCGGCCCTCTGTTGTAGCACAATAAAAGTGCCTTCGTTCTTTTTCCCTTACCGAATGCTACAAACAAGGGGAAAGCTCGTCTTTTCTATATTTCTTTCGTTTGCGAGTTCACTGAAGTATTTCAGCTTCCAGTCAGCGTCTCAGGAAAACAAGAAAGGTGCCAAGGTGAGCAAGCGCCCGAATCCGTGAATTAGCGAATTCGGTGACTGCGGTAGTTCACATCCGACGTTGCAAACATCAATCGGGGGTCACGGTGATTTCGCTGGGAAAATGAGTCTCCAAAATCCGTTGGTTTCTGTCATCCATATTTTGCTGATCGGTTCCTTCTTGTTGCCACTGTGTGCTGGGACGGAGTTCAACATCAGCTGCGCAGACGTAGAGCCCTTGCAAGTGACATCGCTTTGGCGCGTCCTCTCACTTCATGGAAGTCACGCAGCAAACAAGCAAGCTGCTTTCCAGTCGACGAATATCCACGAAGCACCAGCGTCGGTGACAAAAGGGGGAGGCACCCGCAGCACACTATATCTTCGAGCGACAGCAAAGTGCGTGCCAGTGGGCACGGCGATCTCACTGGGACGATGCGTCCCACAAATCCGTTCGTTTATGTCATCCAGGTAAGAGGTGAACGTCGTCAACGCACATATCGTAGCAGCAGAGTGAGTTCATTTACTGTGCCATGCCCTCGGTTAGTGCTTGCATTTGTCTGTTTGCTATGACATTGTTTGTATAATGCTCTCCGAGTGGGGAGATATCGAATTCAACCCGGGATCAACTGTGGATGAAATCTCCGAGCAAATACAGTCGGGAGCCCGTAATATTAGGGATATAAAAGAAAGTACGTCTACATCAGACAAATCTTTGTCTCAGACATATGTAAGACTATCCTTGATTGAGCTAAACATCAAAACCATGCAGGCCACCCTGCGTGAATACCAAAAAGACATTACATCCCTAGAAGAGACCGTTGATGGAGTGCTCCGCAACGCTTTAGAAAACAGAAGCAGACGCAGTAATCTGGTCGAGTACGGAGTCAAAGAATCTGTAAATTAAAACAGCGTTTTGTTTGAAAACGTTGCTTGTAAAACCAATTTTCAAATATCCGGTCCGTTCGAGATGTGGCTGTTGAAAGAAGTCACAGGCTGGGCAGAAAAACTATCGAAAATGACAACCCATTATTCTCATGTTGCTGGATGACATAGATAAAGACAGAGTTCTTAAGAACTGCAGGCATCTAAAGGGCACACCCTTCAGCATATCGGAAGTTTTCTCGCTCAGAGTGTAGCCAACCCGGAAAGAGCTGTGGCATAGCACTATTGGTCAAAGAAATAGGGGAGATAAGGTATTCTTGTCATTTGACAAAGTAAACATAAACGGCGAAACCTTTATTTGGCACAAGTCTGCTAATATGAACGTGTCGTTGCGGAGGCCCTGACGGGAGCAGGGGCTCTGGATGTTGGCCCATCCGTAAGCGTGACTTTTGCAAACCAAATAAATCTTCACACGCTGCAACTCCCCTTGTAATCTTGGATGTTAACGCTAAAAGTGCTGCAAATAAAGTTTGTGAGTTAGAAGGTATTTTATTGTGTTACTGCGGACATTACTACGGAAACAGTTTTACACGATAGGATATCGTATGACAAAGTTATTCCTGATAATTATGCCATCGTTCGAAAGTATCGCAGTTCATAGGGAGGAGGGGCAGCCATTATAATAAAAATGTATAGTATTTTCCGTAATAAAAGAGTCAAGCGACGTTCAAATGATATGTATTGATCTTAATTTTAATTTTTCTAAGCTGTTAGTGGGTGCCATGTATCGGCCACCGAATGAAAGTATCGATCATATACACGCACTACATCAAGCAACACGCAGGGAGAGCCCTTGGCAACACACAGGAAGTGTCCTTGGATAAATAGGCAAATACTGTAGGTAAAAGTCGAGTCAAGCGTATGTGTAAAAAACAACAAGAATCTAGTGCAAATTTGCCGCTTTAATCTCTTGGAAGACAGCTGCAGTCAATGATTAAAACTACCAGATACCGTTTTTTTAAAGTGACGATAAACCGCTTTCTAGGGAGCGACCCTCAGAAATTATGGCGCTGTCTAGTGCAAAACAACTCGTAAACAAAATAAAGATACGCGACAGGGAGATATTTGATAATTACTCTATCTCAAAGTATTTAAGCAATTATTTTAGTTCGGTATTCAAGGGAAACAATGGAGGTGTCGCCGCACTTGAGCTTAATCGGTTAACCATCCCTGATGTTTCCTTGTGAGAGACAGGGATACTTCGAGGCACTACTATCGTTACATAACAGGAAAGCGTGTGGGCCAGACGGCAAATAAAATATATTTTTACAACATTATACAGATTGGTGGGCGAAATGTCTACTAATTATATAGGAGTGTAGCCTGAACGACGGTTGAGTTCCACAGGAATGGAAGACTGCGAATATTGTGCCAGTTGACAAATCCGGGGACAAATTAAGTGTAACAAACTATCGCCTTATCTGCCTACTTTGCTGAAATGAGACTGTACAGAAACATTTTCTATTTAAACATCTATCTAGCTACTTTGAGAGCAGTGGTCTTTTGTGTGAAGAACAGCACGGCTTTCGCCGAGGCCTTTCGACAGTGGTACAGCTGTTTCATATTGTAAACGCATATGGAACGATTATGAATAAAGGAGGAGAACTGACGTAATTTTGTTAGATATAGCGAAAACGTTTGATTGTGTCTCGCACAAAAACAGCTTTATGAACTAAGACTCTTGTTGAATAACGATAAAATTTTGCGTTGGTTGGACTGTTACTCATCTCAATTCCAACAATTTGTTCACATATATCACATTTAAGATTTGAAACATTTCTTTATTTCCATCGATGATGGGGAAAAGAAGCAAAGGAAAAAAGCTGCTATTTGCAGCTTGACCGGCCCTTAGTACCCCTACAAGGCAAGCATCCCTAACACAAAGACGACACCAATCAATAAAACAAAGTTAGCGAAAAAAATACAATAGAAGGTATGTTTTAAGTATTATACAATGCAAAAGATATCATTCCTGCTCCCTGACATAACATAAATTCCTAATGATGCGATATGATTTAGTAGCTCGGGAAGTGCATGTTTACTTCTTTGACGTCCAAAGTTAGTTCGTGATTGTGGTATATGCCATGGATGTATTTGACGGGTTTGACGAATGGAATCGTGGAAATGAAGGTCAGCAATGGCAAGAAATGTTTCATATTTACGTTTTATGGCAGACTGGAATGTTAATATTAATCGCTGTGAATAATTTTTTGAAACGTCAAGTACAAAGTACTTCTCAAAGAGACGCAAGGATGGGAGGTTGAAGAGGTTTTAGTTACAGCTCGTAGAGCTTTCTTTTGCAATGTCTGAAGTAAGTTTAAATTCGTTGTGCCGGTAGACCCCTATACTAGATGCGCGTAGCATAAGATGGGATAGAATTGTGATTTAAAAAGTTGAATTTTGACACTTGTGGGTAAATTGTTTTGATATTTATTTATCACACCCACTATTCTAGAAAGTTTAGTACGAACGTGTCTATTATGGTCGTTCCAAGACATGTTATAAGAAAAAATACACCTAGAGATTTTGCATTTTCAACACATTGAATAATATCAGTGCCATGTTTCAGACGAGAGGGTGAGGTTGTTTGAGTTCTGGAATGTAGTTGGATTATTATAGCCTTCCTCCTGCTAGCATTTCTATGAAGATAATTTTTTATACACCAGTTTTTTATTCTGAAAGGACATTATTTGTTTTGCTAATAAGATGTTCGCTATTTGAGTCAGAAATGATCATAGCTGTATCATCTGCATAAATTATAATATCTACACCAGAATCAATAGCAACTATATCGTTTATATAAAAGAGAACTAAAAGGGGACCTAGAATGCTTGCTTGGGGAACACCGCAATTAATGTTAAGGAAAGAGGACCTGTGCTCGTTTATGAAATCATTTTGGCCACGGTTCTCTAAATATGACTTTAGCAATGAAGATGAAACACCGTGAAAGCCATACGAAAATAGCTTATCTAAACGTATACCATGGTTCAAGCAATCGAACGCTTTACTAAAGTCAAGGAAAACGCCAATCATTGTTAACTCTTTTCGAAATTGTCGAAAATAATTTCTTTTTAGTGAAAACGTGCAGACTTGGTAGACCTTATTTTTTAAATCCAAACTGAGATTCTATTATACATTATGATGATCTTGAAATTTGTAATCCTTGAGTGCATAAGCTTTTCTAAGGCTTTTGAAAAACAGGAAGAATGAATATTGGACGATAGTTCCCCATACTATTTCTAGCTACTGCCTTAAACAGTACTGTTACTTTTGCTATTTTCATGCCTGTGGGAAACACACCCGACTAAAGAGCAAGGTTTTAAATATGTGTTAAACAAGGCACAATGAGGTCGACAACGCAATTCACGGGTTTAGTGTTTATACTATCAGCATCGCAACTCTTATTGCAGCGTAAATTATTTATCGTCGAAAAACTTCATATTCATCGGTAGGATAAAAAATATATAGTTTCACTAACTCTTGGTATATTTTGTGCTGCATCACTGCAGTAGGTACCAGGCCAAACGTTCACAAAATGACTATAAAATGCATCTGATAGTGCAGAACCACACTTTCTCATCCCATCAATAAATTTTTCTATTCGATCATTGCTAGTATATTTGCCCAAGAGAGTATTAAATCTTTCCCAAAGCAAGTCAGGATGCTTCATAATTTCAGATTCAAAAGTTGGTTAAAATAGTTTAGCTTCGCACGCCTCAGATCTGCGTCCAGGTAATTTCTCAGTGACTTAAATTCTGCTAGTTTGACCAAGTTTCGCAATTTTAAAAATGCTTTATATAATGTTTCATCCCCCCAGTTCAAGTTTTCTCAGGGGTGCCGCCATGCTCTGTAATTGGTTCGTTGCTATTTTTGGTATTTATTAATGATCTGACAGCCAGTCTGCCAATTCAGTGCCGATTTTGCGCCCTTGTTCGTGTCCTGTTTTCAGAGATATGTCACCTTGAAGACCAAGAAGTCTTCAACGCGACATGGGACACAGTAGCAGTTTTCGCTTATACTTACGACTCGTGCTGTAAGTGGCAAATGGCACTGAACTGTTAAAAGTGTGTGCAGACGACTATAACCTGAAAAAGAAAAAAAACTCCGAAGTTTTTTTATACTGTGTAAATGGTGTTCCGTTGAAAGCTGTTAGAGAGTATAGTTACTTTGGTGTTGTTATCGGGTCAGATCTCACGTGGAACGCGCACGTAAACTGCAGAGTTGCTAAAACGTCAAAGAGACTTTGCTTTTTAAAAAGAAAATTAATCTTCTGTACACCTAAAACAAAATTAATGGCATACACAACTATAATTACACCAACATTAGTATATGCGGACTTGGAATGGGACCCCTACACAGCAAAAAACATAAAGCAACTAGAACGAATCTAGAATAGAAAAAAACACTGCTTTTTGTTTATAACCGTTACGTCATGATGACTTCCCTTTGTCCACTGTATAAACCCTTAAACATGCCCGAATTTAAAACACGCATCAAAATTGGTCGACTTAAGTTCCTTTACGACGTAGTCAATAGGAATGTTAAACTTGCATTCGAGGATTACATGCAATACAATACATCTAGCTATGCTTGCAACAAGCATGAGTGAACCATTATAGTGCCACAATCTAAACATGCCCTTTAAACATTTTTTCTGACTGCGGACTGTACATATATGGAGTAATTTACCTCTAAGCTTTATCAATCAGCTCACAACTGCTTGCTTTATCGTGGCAGTTACAAATAATTTATCGCCATAGAATAATTTTGCATCTCTGTGTCTCGAGTGTCTTCGAGTGTTGCTTTAGTTTTTCTTCCATATCAGTATGCGCTTGTTACTTTGTGTTGTCGTGCCGACTCAGATAACTGATGTTATGTTATTCATTGTTTGTCTACACTGTACAGTGTACATGCTGTACCGTGCTCACCCGTGCCTTGGACGTCATCTAGGTGTTTGACAATGTTTCCAGATAAATAAATAACAAAATGTAAATGTACATTGATCGTACGGTTAAGATCGAATGACACAGAATCTGCAGCGTGTGTACTAAGATTTGCTGGGAATGTAGTTGGCTTTCTGAGCTTTCTAATTACTCGGGTCCTTAGTGAAAAAGCCATTTGCATGAGAAATTTATTGTGTCCAATAAACACATATGAATCCCACAAAATATATAATAACATTAAAGAACCATGTAAGAACTACATAAGAACTATACAAGATATATAAGAACCATTTAAGAAACATAAAAGAAACTTCTCAAAAGTTTCTTATATGGTTCTCATATGTTCTAATATATCTTATATAGTTATCATTAGTGTTTATATGATTCTTATATGTTCTTATATACCTTGTATGATTCAAATGTGTTTATTGGACACAAATATTTCTCATACAAATGAGATTTTAATAGAAGTGACATACTGCGCGTAATGTGTCATTTGCTTTTATCGACAGGATCAAGGTACACTTAATATTTTAGGTGGCCAAATCGAAGTGAAGGCACGGCCACACTGAACTTGGTCTTAACATAACATGGACTAACTGGCGATGATATAAGCGTGACGATGCCCCTGCTGCTGGAGTGGTCATACAACCAAGGCTCGAATAAATGTAGAGAGCTTGCACTTGTAGCCTTTCCAATTAATTAAGTACGTCGGAAAATTTGCTGCAACGACGCGCCAGCCACCGCCATTGCGTGAGACTGGTCACTGCTAACACCCTTTCCGTCATGCGATTGTTCTGCACTAACCGTGTGACTTCTATAGCGAATTTTGTACGCCGTCATTCATGCTATCTAGTGGTGCAGGGGTCGAACATGGAGGTCATAATCAAGAGGTTGTGGGTTTGAATTGCAGAGAGGTTTGTATATTCTATTCATCGGGCGCATTTGTAGTGGTTTCATGCTACAAAAACACATTTTTCATGAAGGGAGGTTTCAAAAAAAACAATTATGTCGCATTTAAAAAAGGCGGACTTGAACATGCTGCTAGCTTAGATGGAAGATTTGCCTATGCACGAAAAGAGCGGCTCATAATATTTATTCACCCTGTTTGCGCTTTGCAGGCTACGTGCACAAGCTGATTGAATATGCTGGAGTGTATGACCAGGTGGCCTTCGTATGCAGTCACCGAGAAGGCCGCATACCGTCAGTCCCATGCAACACTAAGCAGCAGGTTTGGTGCGAGGCCACAAATGGAGGACGCTATTCCAAGGTACCGGTCTCGGTTTTTCACACGAAGCATCCAAAATGTTGTTCGCATGTATCAGTGGAAAACCGTTCGGATGCCTCATGTGCAAAACCGTGACCGCACCCGAAAGGAGTGTTTTGGCGTTTTTAACCTGTTTATACATATGAACACCTTGGAGGTTTTGTAAATGACGAGTCATTTGTGGGGTTTCGGAGATATTTAACAGGAATCAAGTTTTCCGCTTGTCAGGGGACTATTATTAGACTCGCACAAATTTCTTCAATCTGTGCTAGCTTTTGACAATATGTAAATACCTGCATTTTTGTGCGTTGAAAGAGTCGACAGAGCACTAGTGGATCTTTTCCTCAAGCAAAAAGTGACATCCAGCAGTGAGAGTTGCGTGTCTGTCCTTCGCAATATCGTGTTAGAAATAGCACCGGAAATTAAAGATACCTACCGTCTGGAATTATGTTGCTGTCCTTCATAATTAGGAAAGCAGGAAACACAAAAAAATAGTCACCGCAAGATTTAAGTTGTTTATAGAAAGCCACGACCTGCATTTTATGGCTAGACTATTTCGAGTGTACCACTTCTGTATAATGCCGTGAAAATCGGAACGTTGACTTGTTTTGTCTTTATTGTTTAAACATGCATGCATGAACATAATTTTGATTCACTTGCCTATGCCCATGCAAGCGTCGCATTTTTGAGAGAAGGGAAGGCTTCGCAAATTATTTGGAGCACGCAGGCCGGCAGCCTTCGGCGATTGCGTTTTTCCCAAGTAGCTTTACAGGCACCATACGAAGAGGCGGTAGGCTGTGCAGTGGAGTCTCTTGAAATATAGCAAATTACACAAAATAATTAAGATTCTTTGTGTACTTGCTTATCTATGAGTATTATTTATTGCACGTTATTCCCTGTGCACGTCGGCCACATCTTGCAACCAGAAAAAAAAATGGGCGCGAGCACCGATCCTGAACTTGTCTGTGATCCGAGTGTGCTTGTACTTGAAAGCGCGCACGGTAGTGCCGGCGTCAGAAACGGTGCTGCTCCTGTAACCTTATCATCCCGTGCACTACAGGCATGCAAAAAGTGGCTTATGAATAGTACACGTGCGTGCTCCTAGCCTGCAAAAGTTGCTTCGAATGCACTTGCACTAATTGTCTGAGGATCTCTTCAATTGTCATGAGTCTGAGCTCGTGTGTTTCACAGGTTTCTCTGCAGCTAAGTAGACTCTGACCCTACCGGTTTTAATCTCTACATTACTAGTAAGTTGAACTGTAATGAAGTACGTGGCGGACGGAACATTTGAGCTGGCCTCTGCGGATGCACAAGAGAAAAAAAATCGCATGCTGCGTGATGCAGTTGTTCGTCTGAAACGGAGCCATGCAGAGACCTCTGCGCAGCAGAGATCCTCTTCCCGCAGCGCGGATCGGCATTCGCCGCAGCAGAGCCTATGGCACGTAGACATGATCAGTAGAAAGCAATTAGAGGACATCGATAAACCATGAAATAAGTTCTTACCACTCATCGTCCCTGTCGTCGCGCGACAGGGACGACGACTGGTTGCTGTCTGCTTCGATTTGCCGCAGCACACTAGAGCCACTTGAACCTCTAGGCTACATTATAATAACTCAACGAGGTAGAAGGGCTTAAAGCGATAAACGAGGGTTCCGGTCTGCACTCGGAAGTGACACCACCCCCCACCCCCTCTCCCAGGCCGCTGCCATTGTACTCAAATGTGACTGCTCGTCATGTGACCACACCAAACACGTGACGTCACAGGAAAGATGAAAGCGCCCAGGCAGCGGCTGGCCCCAGCTATGCCGGAGCATTCCCCGGAGCTTGTCGGATGCGTTGTTTGTTGTCGTTAGTCTCAACGAGTTGATTTCAAATGTGGGAGCCGTCATGTGAAGCCAGTCGGAAGCGACTTTAGAGTTCAGCATGGTCTCTCTTGTAGGTATAACTTGGAAATACGGAGGAAAGGTATGAATTTCGCTGGTGATCGACGGGCATATTGCTGCTATTGCCATGAAAGAAACAATCGGCCCTTCGTTGCTACGACCTCGGATAGATTCGGATATCGCCAGGATAAGTTTTAACGTGACGTTTTTGTGCTATCGTTGATTATGAAAATCTTTGAGGTCTGCAGCCAAAGGTGTGCAATGTATTTGGATACAAAGTTTAGCTACGGAAATTGCGTGTGTCGTGTTTGACAATGCGCAAGCGTGGTGACGCTACGTTCAAATACTGGAAGGCTGACATTGGTTGTACGGCGCACCAGAGAACTGCCTTGAACGTGGTACTTCCCGAGCCGTGCTAGATGAAGCTGTGCTGCTTCCTAAATTGTTCGGGCGTAGACGTGAACTTTCAGGGAGCACAGGTTTTGCGGTTGGTATTAAATCTGCTGGTCTGCCGCACGTTTGATCGGCACAAACTTTCCATCTACAGTTGTTACACGAAGTGCAAGCTGCATGGACCCACTTTGCGGCGACAGTCTGTAGCGGCTTATTACCAGACAAGTGGTTCCACATTCATTTCAGCTCAGTTCTTCCAAAGCGGTCGTCAAAACTCCGAAAGAGGGGGCTTATTCGGACAGAATGCCACTGAAGCAGTGCAGCTTTTTTACTGGAGAGGATAAACTTTCTTCTGCCAGTTTTGTTATAATGTCACGGGTGTTCGTTCCAGTCTTTTATTTTATCAATCTACTATATTGGAAAGTTACGGGCGATGCTCGGCTGTCATCGTATGTTCTGGTGGAGGTGCTGGGTACTTTACCCTTAGCCCTTCACTCTGTGGGTACCCTGGCGGTTCCTCAGCCGAGTTGCTCGACAGCAGGACGCAAGTGGCAGACTGTTTCGCTTCTTACACCGCCTGGGAGCCGTGAACCAAGTCCAATCCCGAGTCCAGCGGAAAAGCTGCATAACGAGCGAGTCCCACAAAAACGAATCCCACAAATAGAACACAAAGAACACAAATTCCGAGTCAGTTACAGCTACCAGACCGAACCGTCGAAATTCGGTCTTCTGCCAAACAAAACCGAAGCGGACTAAGGCAACAATGACAAAGCCGTAGCAGAAGACTGCGTTTGCTCCCACCTTTGTTTGCATGCCCGTCACGCCGCGCCCTCCGACGCACTTTCACGGCATAATGTATGGAGATGTCGAGGACTGGATTGACCAATATGACGGTGTCGACCGCCACAACGGGTGGACAAACGGACAGCACCCGCAGGGCCTATACTTGTCGTGGAAGAAACCACCAGCCAGTGCTTTGAGAACCATTAATCCTCAGTAACAACGTGGGAAGTGCGCAAGATTGAGCTTAAGCGTTCGTTCGTCAGCCTACATCGACAAAAGAGAGAGCCGAATACATGATTTTGTCCCGGACACGGCCCCAACGAGAGCGTCACAGCCTTCGTGGAGGATGTTTTGCACCGGATCGAGCGCCCACGCCGACCCTGTAGCTACACAAGACAAGAAGCTAAGAATCTCATGTCCCTCATATAATGGACAACATCTTAGGCAGCCTTGTCCACAACCCTCCGACAACAGGTGAAGGGTTCATCACCGAGGCGTTAAATGTTGAACGTGCACTGAATGCCCGAGCCCGTCACTATCAACAACTCCACGGCGTCTCGACACTCGAGTCGTCCAGGTGCAACTTCGACTCCAGCCTCCCAGGCATTCGCGACGTCTTCCATGACGTTGTCTGGGATGAGATCAGGAAGCTACTTTTTGCCATCAGTCGCCCGCTTTTATTTTGATTGCCGATATTGTTCGGGAAGAAATTCAACAGGCATTTCAACTGAAGACTTCTGCGAGTGAAGAAGCATCTGACGAACCGAGGGCTACTTACGTCACAATGGCACGACGGCCGCCACCGGCTGCTCGTTAGTGTTCAATGCCAATTCGACGAGACACCCCAACGCCGCAGTATTCCCAAAGTCGGGAAGTACTAGTCAAGGTCTGCACTGAACAAAGTACAGCGAGGAAGACGGAGGTTATGCGAATGGCCGACCGAAAACCACTCTGCTACCACCGCATGAGACCGACCATGTCTACCGAAGGTGCCCGTAGCAATGAAAGTCTTGCGAGGTTTTACGCCGAACGACCCTTGACCACGTCTCGAGGAGCGACCGCGGGACATTTAGGAGTATATTCGGCGCCCTCTGTCCCTGCTCCCGACATTCCCCGAAGCTACTGTATCCCTATCACATTTACGGGAGGTAAGAACGACACATGCTTTTATACTAAGCACGACAAAGCCGGTGAGCGGCAATGCAATGACAGTTTATTTGGTGGCTGGTTGTCGTCGAAGGGCAATACCTAATAATTTGCCGACACCAATTATTTGTGTCCACTCCACAAATAGCACAATTTTAACTTTGAGGGAAAATGCCGTTGAGTGGCTTGAAGAAATAAAATGGTTGGTGTTTCTCAAAAGTGGCCACCAAGCATCACTCGAATTCACTTTACCACACGAGAATTACACAAGTTGCAATGTTCCCGGCATGCAGAAGAAATCGCTATTGCGGAATGGAAGTGAAGTGACTTGGATTGCAAACAAACATTGTTACCAGCCATCAAGTCAGCAGTACAGGAGGAGGCACTAGCCACGTAAACCATTCCTGCACAAACTTGCTCCATTGATGCAGAAAACTACCAGGAAAATTTGCGGATTAGAAGCCAGCACTGCAGCTTCAGCGCATCAGATGTCGGTGGCCGCACATGACATATGATTACAAGACGGCATCAGTCGGTCAAAGCTGCCACTCGACTAAACTGAACACCGACGTGCCAGGAGCGTCATCCGCCAACAAGGAGCACAGGTAGTACGACTGAACTCCTGACACGAGACCGTCACAGAAAGAACTCGTTAAGGAACCCTTTGATAAGAATCAATCGTTATCTTATCACGTAGATATAAACATATTTGGTACACTAACCAAATACACATCATATTTCTACTTTCTTTTACGCCTTCAGAGTCTACACACCAAGAAGTGTGTTGACTGCATGCGCTGGACCTTTTGAGAACACTCGCATATCTGACCCTTCAATATGAATAAATTGGACATACCACACTGGCAGACTTGTTGCATGTGGCTGCACTCTTTCCACCTCTCCTGAATATGTGGTGCATCTTAAGACAAACTTCAGCGATGTGAAAATGTCATTTATTTATCTACTCCCTCCGAGGGCTTATATAGGCATTACAGAGAGGATACTTAAATCTACAGACATGATAATAACATCATAGCGCGCTGATAGTAATGAGCAGAAAACGGGCCTAACCACCAGAAATAAATATTACACTCGTAAAAAATATTTATTGTGGTAACTTGTGAATTACAAAAACCATTACACAACTCTTGAGCATCTAGTTTAATAATGTGTGTTGCTGTATTGTTATATAGAAGGACATTTCATTTAGTTATGACAAAGCAGAACATTAGGAAAACCCAATCAAGCAACATTAAATGTCACCATTTGTTTTCGGCGTAAAGCAGCCGACTGGGCCTCAGTTCACGTCGAACGCTAGTACAGCGTTTGAGTCCAATAGGTGCTTAGCCGAGCTCACAGCGATTGCTGACATCACATTCTTGTCGAACAAATGCCCAAAGAACGAATGCCTCGGGTAATTAGAGCCGTAGCCACTATACTCCGTTTCACGAAAAATGGCAAACGGCGAAAACTACCGTCTCAGTCAGCCAATATGCACGTTGGAGAGAGGCACGTGATAACAAGTCATCGGAGTGCTTTTCTGTAGAGATTTGTCACTTACAGTACCTTCACTTCGTCACTCCGATTGGCTGGAGGGGGCTGGGCGGTTGCCTTTTGCCAAGTTATGGCGATAGGAAGTATAGGAAACACGCACTTTAAAAAAATGTCGATTGAAGAGACTGAAAAAAAAATATTAGTCAACATGTTGCAACAACAGTGCTCCTTCGGGCAAAGGGACAAAGACAAATACAAGTTATCTTGTCCAGGTAGTTAGAACAAGTAAATAATCGACCGACAGATACAATGTACTCTTGATCAAAACATTTTATCTACAATAACTCATACCAAAGGGAAAAATGCGCAGTTAATCTGCTATTTTCAAATTGTATGATATTTAATAAATTGTTGACATGTGTGGTCCTATCTCCAGAAATCTAAAGAGGGGCTCCATTTTTTTAAAGATTCTAGACGTTAGAATGTTGGGTTAGTCAACAATCTAAGAAGAGTCTGATCATACACATGGAGGCTACTGTGGAGTATTGATATCGATCGGCAAGGTCAAGAGGCTACTGATTTCCAAGGCACGTCGGATGCGGTATTTTGTGCACTGATCAATCAAAATTGTGAAGGCTCGCTAACTATGTTCTGAGCTCAAGGGGATAAATGAACTGTTCAATGAACGCTAGTAATAAACTTTTTCCGAATGATTGGTTCGAAGACTTTGCAAGAGTTCACGTGCATGTCACTCACTACAATGAAAACATGTTATATCAAAAGCCTGAGAACTGCCAATTTGTAAAATCGACGATCAGCACAAAATGTGAAAGATCGCAAGAACTTCCTCACTAAAAGTTGCTGCGGTTATGCGGTGAACAAGGGCTGAAACAAATTGTCCTTGGCCCTACACAGGACGTATAACTTTCGCTTCGATTCTCAGACATTTTAATATGCAAAGAAAACTAGAAAAACGCAAAAAACTTATGCTAAAAGTTTAATCGTAAAATCGTTGCTTAGTACAAAACGTAAAGATCGCTGTAGCTTCCTCGCTAAACGTTGCCGTGATTATGCTGTTACACAGGTCTTTAACAACATCCCCTGGGCCCTACGTGCGGCGCATAAATTTCACATCAACTATCAGACATATCAATGTTCAGAAAACTAAGAGAATGAGAAAATGTCATGTTAAAAGCACTGAAACCTCTACCGATCTTCGGACACATCAGGGAATCAGAGCACCGCTACGGCGACACGATTCATGCTCTCTCACAGGTGCTATTATCCAGAGCGATCTTGCGCAAAGAGGGTATAAAGTATAATTTCTTCAGATCTTCACGTTATACGTGAGTCAAAGTACACGAAGAAGCACGAAATCGTCGGCAAGCAGTGCGACATCACGACTACCGTGCACCGAACAAACTCGCATTCACCAGCCCCGGGCACTGCCATCTTACCGGTGACGTCACGGCTCTTCTAAGGTCACGTGACAAGTAGTCACTTTTGCATACAACATGGCGGCAACCGGGGGTGCCACTTTCAAATTTTCGGTTTATCACGCTAAGCCCCTCTGCCTCGTTGTAATGACTCTATACTTGTGCCAATATTTTTTGCGCCCAACGAAAGAGATGGCAACGGCGATGATCCTGCGCAGTCTTCAAAAGTCTTATGTTCTTGCTAATATTTTCAATGCGAAACCAAGCAAACGACAATTACGATATTAATACTAATGTCACTATAAAAATGATGTGAATAATAAAGCATAAATAGTTAACTTTAAGTTTTACGTATACTTTGAATTAAACGTTTTTGGGTTTGCCGGGACTATCTCGATCTACATTTCCTTGGTCATATTGGTGTGCGTGTGAGCATTCTGGTGTGCTTGTAAGCATGCGGACGCGTCAGAGAGCGTGCGTACGTGCGTGTGTGCCTGTGTGCGTTTGCGAGCGTGCGTACGCGCGTGCACGCGCGTTTTTGTAAGCGTGTGTGTGTGTGTGCGCGAGCAAGCCTCTGTGTTTGTTCGTTTTATTGAACTGCGCCAGCATGAAGACCAAATGAATGTTCCTTGATTCTAAGAAGCCCTAGTTAATTTATTTATAATATTATTATATTGTTAATATTGACATCGAAAGCATTGACTGTCGATGCTTTTGGTGTAAAGTATGATTGCGTGTTGGCTTACGTCGACTAATGAGAAATCGGTATAAGACCTTCAGAGCAAAGTCCACGAAATCAGCGGTGCAATGATGAATCAATCTCAAGAAATCTCCCGGCTAAGAAAATAATTAAATGACACTCAGCAGTACAGTCGGAGTTCTAATATGTAAATGCACGGCATTCCTCAAGTACCCGGAGAGGACCCGGCTAAGATCATAGAAAGTGTTTCACAAAACCTAGACCATCCATCGTTCAGGGTTTCCGATATCCTCGCAACTAATCGTCTTCCAAAAAAAAAAAAAAAAAAACAAACAACGAGACTACTTTCGCCAACCTTTATTAATTTTACTTCTGTCAGCAACAGGGATGTTTGGGTGACTGCGCGTGGCAGATTGCAGGAGCTCTCCCGCTCTGATAACGAGCCCAGGTTATTTTTAACGAAAATGTAACAAAAGCAAACCGAGAGCTCTTCTGGCTCGCAAATACTCAGGGCCCGGAAGTTTGATACAAGTTTCTGTGGCCCAAGAACACGAAAATATACGCCAGGAAAAGCGTGGATTCTCCGGCGTTGCGCTTTTATTCAAGTGGAGCCCTCGAGAGGCTTGTTTAAAGAATGACAACCCGTTTTTTAGTTTCAGACTGTAGCACTCTCCACAAGGTTTTGGGTCCTATATTTGATTTGTCTGTTACAATTATTCGTGTAAACATCTGGACCATACGCAAACATTAGAACGAGTTTCTAGCTAATATACTCGACTGCACTCCTCCAGAACATCTGTTAGTTCTCACCAAAAGTAATATCCGGTCCTTTCAATTCCATCAGTTTATCCTTAACGGTTGTAAGGAACTCTTTTACAGGCGTGGTAGTGGCAGAGTGGGAGGTATAGCAATATATGTCAAAGACAAATGGTTGTTTTTAAGTTTGAGTCTATCTTTCTCTTATTTTGAGGCTTTCGCTCTTAAAATTTACTGGTCTCGTTTTTTTTTTGTGTGTGTTTACTTGTGGTGTAAAGTCTTTTTTTTTAGAAAATGTTTTCCTCTTTCTAGCGGAACTAAAAGTGGTGCTCCGGCAGCTCGGTTTGAACGGGAACCTTTGCATGATTGGCGACATAAGCGTAGACACAATTAAACGCAACAAATCTGTAGTTTGTGATTATTCAACTCTAATATCAGAGTATATGATGGAAGATATCATCAAGCGCCCTACGAGAGTGGAACTGTTGTCTGGAAATTTAGTATCCTCCTGTATAGATCATATAAATGTTCAGGCTCACGATATCAAAGTGAAATCAGCCGTAATAACTCAAAAAGCACCTGCGTTTAAATGACATTCTACAAAGTATATTTTGTGGAATGTCGTTCAGACGCAGTGGCGCAGTAAAAGGGCAGACACGATTTCTCATGTGTCTTCTATAACCAATATAATAAAATTTAATGTAATGGTTAACTCTCGCGATTAGGACACATTTCTGAGTTCTGTTCAGCCTGCGTATGTTTACGTTGTGTTTGTTCAGGTTCTTAAGTTTTTATACCGAGAATCGAGGAAGGGGCCGAAGTTTAGGCGACAGTCGGGTAAACTCTGGTTTAACAATGACATCGTAATTGCAGTCAAAGATAAGAAAATGTTATGGTTACGTTGCCGCCGTGCTTCAAACAATGCATAGTTGCGAGCAGAATTTCATCGTAGTAGAAACAAAGCCAACGCTATAATTCGGCCCGGCTCACGTAGCTACTTTCAAAGTAAGTTTTTAGATAAGGTTGAATTCGCGGGAAATATGGGGGTTGATTAACACATTTAGAGGGCGGGAATCTAGACAACCAATCGTCGATTCTCTCCAAAAGCATTTTGGCTCGGAATTACAATCAACTGTGAATGATTTCAACAAACATTTTGCTGCGTCAACGGGTATCACTAGAGACAGTGAATTGACGTCAATTACATCGAGTAATGCTGGGTTATTGGCTCCTGCATTTTTGCCACCTCTTGATGTATCGACGATACGTTTCTTTTCGTTCAATGTCAAGCAAAATAAATCCTCTGATATTGATGGCATTCGTGTCGGGGCTCTTTGTCGAAACTTTGACACTGTGAAAGACTTGTTACTTTTGATATTTAACGGGCTTTTGGTGTCAGGGATTATTCTTCTAGATCTGAAAACCGCACTTATTAAATTGTTATTCAAAGGTGGAACGACAAATACATTCGAATACTCCCGTCGCATCTCGATTTTACCTTGCATTAGGGAGGTACTGGAAATACATCTGTTCGCTGTAATGACTAGTTTGATTGACAGCTCCGACATTTTATTTCCTAGCTTGTATGGTTTTGTGGATGAACGAGGCAAACAGTCACTCCTTGATGATTTTTCTGATTCAATACATGCTGCCTTTGATGACAAATTATTCGCCTGTGTCCTTTTTTTAGACGTGGCGAACGCATTCGACACTGTTAGCTAAAATATTATTCGTCAAAAACTGTATAACTTTAGCTAGCCTAGTCCGTTTTCTTACTTTGCTTGAAAGCTTATTTTTAAACCGTTTTCAGATTGTATTCGCTGACAGTTATAAAAGTTCGCAAGTAATCATAAAATTACGCATTCCCGGGGACGGTCTTGTTGCCTCTACTTTTTAATCAGTAAGTGAACATGATTTCAGCGAAATATATTGCTTTCAAGATGTTTACTATTTCTTTAGCTTGCATCAATTTTTTTAGTATCGTGATAAAACGGTACTTGTTTCTCGTCATCTAAGTTATGATAATTAACTGCGTTTATTGAGACGTGATACTGCACAAGTAATGAATTGGTTCGACGATAGCTTAATTACAGTTAACACTTCTAAGACTATTTGGTTTGGAAATCCACTTAAGCGGGTGGATCACAACACGCCAGTTAATTTACAAAAAATTAAGCTGTCATCATTGTGAGAGCCGCTACTTGTGTGCGTTGACAGTGTGAAATATTTTGGAGTATTTTTGGATTCAGATATTTTATGGAATTTGCATGTATCGTATGTTTGCAGAAAGCTTCGAAGTGTTTAGTGTATACTTTTAATTATAAAGTGTACATGCAGTTCAGTGTCAGAAGATCACACGTATACGCTATTGGGTATAGTATTCTTAAGTATGGCATCACCCTTTTTGGATACTGTGCAGACCTGTGGCGCGCCAAAGTTGATTGCATTTCGAAGGGCCGGTTAATATGGTTACATATATCACTTAGATATTTCTTCGCAAAATATGCTCGAAACTATATAAATGCCGAAGTTTTCCTCAATCTTTCTGGAAATTGTTATGCTCCGTTATGCCTCATCCGATAATTTAAGGCACCCTTTTGTTTCCGACAGGATCTACGTGAAGCAGCTTGTTTCCTCACTCCACGGTGTTTGACACATTATGGGATGCCCGGCTTCTGTCCACGTGCCGTATCTGGCTTCGACGGATCAATTTTTGTATTGATTATGTGAATGTTTGATGAATGAAAATATTATTTATATTATTGAAATATGCCAGCGTGGAGTCCTATGGTTATTCCGGAACTCTGCAGTAAAGACTGACTGACTGATTGATTGATTAATGGATCGATTGATTTATTTAGATTTCTGTCGGTCATGATTTTCGACAAATGCCAATTTGCTACTTCCTCAAATACCACGGATATCCGTGGCTCTTCTAAATAGCACGCTTTGAACGCATTGCGAAAAGCCCGACGCCGTGATTTTCCTGAAAAAG
The DNA here is from genome assembly GCA_037355805.1 of Ixodes ricinus. NCBI lineage: Eukaryota > Metazoa > Arthropoda > Arachnida > Ixodida > Ixodidae > Ixodes > Ixodes ricinus. The sequence goes on along the minus strand of JAZHYW010045178.1, from coordinate 81,334 downwards.
ACATCAGTTTGACTACCCGTTTTGAAAAAGTTCACAACCCGCCCAGCAGTTTTGCTAGCAGTTTCATCAGTACAGCTGGCAGTGCGATCCGTTCACCCACCCGTTTTGCGAGTTATTTTTTTTAGATTGTTTAGTTTGTTTCCTATTTGCGCACGTTTGACAGTTAAGCTGCCAGTTCGGCGAAGTTCCTTTCTGAGATTGTCCATTTACCTTTCCTTCTTTTTAAAATTTTGTATGACGATGATTTGCGCAAGACTTCTAGCATGGCACACATTAATCAACGGACCGTATAGCAGGTGGCAGAAAAATTACGCAATATTTTTGCACTTGAAGTAGATAGCTCAAAATTATTGTTTTAGACGGGGAAGTTACTCGTAGAGGATGTTCAAATATTCGACGAAAAAAATGAATTTAAAACAAAACAAAAAAACGATGGCTTCCTTTTTTTGCCGCAAGAAATCATATAGGTAAAAAAAAATCGCAAATTAATAATAATAAAAAAGAAAACTGCGCGAAGAGTTTAAGTGGAACAAGGTTTTAGTGCATGGAACAAATTTAGGTGGAAAAACTTATCAGCCTGATCTAATTAACGTGTTCCATATAAAACAAACATCAATCGTAAAAAGAAACAAAAACAACCTTCCACTTGAAACCATCTGATCCGCTGAAAATTCGCCACGGCTGAGTCGAAGTTACTGGAACGCTAGCCTTATGCGGATGTTAACTGGAACCTAGGTGGAACCTAGGTTCCAGTTAAAATCCGCGGGCGTGCGTCTGTGGGAGCGCGCCTGTGTGCTTGTGTGTGTGTACGCGGGTGTCTGTGTGCTCATGTATGTGCGCGTGCTTGAGATTATAAATGCTGTGTGTGTATGGGCGAGCGTTCGGACGTGTGTCCATGCACATCAAAACACATTAGGCTGGTCTGATGTGCACGTTAGGATACACTAGTCTGGTGTAGTGTTTACACCTAAACACATTAGTGGGTTTGATGTGCACACCAAAACACATTAGTTGGGTTTGATGTGCACACCAAAACACATTAGGCGGGTCTAATGCGCACATCAAAACGCATTAGGGGGGTCTGATGGGCAAGCAAAACACATGAAGTAGATCTGATGTGCTCACCAAAACACAATTCGTGTGTGATGCGCACACCATAGCACATTAGGTGGGTCTGATGCGCATACCAAAACACATTAGGCAGGTCTGATGTGCACACCAAATAACATTAGATGGGTCTGATGCGCACACCAAAACACATCAGGTGGGTCTGATGCGCACACTGAAACATATAAGGTCATTCTGAAGCGAACACGAAAACACATTAGGTGGGTCTGATGTCCACACCAAAACGCATTAGTGGGTGTGGCGTTTACATCAGGAGACCTGGTGTTTATACCAGGAAACACCAGAACACACCAGACCCCATCTGGCGGATTTTCTGACAGGGTCAGGAATCAACAGTGAACGTGACCGCGTTCATGTAGACTTGAAGGACACTCCCGGTGGCCACATTTCCCGCCGCTTCGCCCCAAACTCAGCAACCGCGTACGATAGGCGCATGTTCTGGGTGCGGTACTTGTTCGGCGAATGACAACAAACTAGTAGAATCCTTGTCTTTAACTCGCTACCGCCAGCCTCCGCAACGCTTTAAATAGGCGATTTATCGACATGCAAGCTGGCCGTCCGGTGGCCGGACTCCCGGAGCTGGGAAGCGCTAGGCAGTATTTGTCATAGAGATCAGTGGTCGTGGCCAATTGATAGAGTTAGTGTCAGCGAGTGAAGCATATTGTAATACATTTCGGTTCAATCTAAATTTAGGACTAAAAAGACTTAGTTGGAAGCAGTGGTAGTGCTAATAACGAAAAGGTTATGTTTCTAAATCTGCCGCACTTCTACAATTACAACAAACTATACATAGTATTCCAAGGTAAACATAGACAAGTAATGGCGAAACTTGCTGTGGCCAAAATACTCCCCGGTTGACCAGCTTCTTGCGTATGTTTTAATGAGCGAGAATTATCATTGCGTCTCCTAAATGTTTTTTTGGAAGAAACTCAGAAACTTTTCTTGACAACCGGACGCCAGATAGATTGGTGCGTGTTTCTGGACATTACATCACCAAGAAAAAGCACCGCATCTCGTTTTATTTGGCCTCCGTGACGAAAGTTACTTGACTTTACCTGACGTCCCAGTGGAAACTCGTGTACACGTGTTATATTCTGCGGAGTTACACGCCCACAAATCAGCTGAGACATGAAATTGTTTCGTGATTCTCAGCGCACGGGAGAACGTGCGCAATCACAGCATTGCTTCGTCAAATGCGCGTCGTCATCGTCGCTACGCCTGTCGGACGTAGTTGAAGGAGGGTGTGAAGAATTGCGCCACTCGATCTCGATCGTGCACCGGAAATATCGAGCGGTGTGTTTTCGACGACGTGCAGAGATACCGTGATTGGGGTAAAGCTGTCGCGGTGTGTACAATTGCGCGGCTCGTTCTCCGCAAAAAAAACAAAAAACATGCGGCGTAATTTCAACGACGAGTGGAAGAATTGTGATTGTCGTGACACCGTCGACCTACAGCGGCGATCCCGTTAATGATATTCACGTTCATACAGTTGCTGGCGCCGGCTAGAAAGGGCTACTCTAGATTCTACAACGCAGGTGATAAGGTAAGGAAACTAATTTCACGTCCAACTTGTTACGATCACGCGACACTCCTGAGGGCATAACCCATTTATTCGAAGTGTTCTGTTTGGGTAGACATACACAAGCGCTGTTGTGTTTGACGGCTCGGGTGAGTAATAAAATCAAGTGGTTTCATGCAATGTTTCACGTCTTGCTTTAATCGTGTCACAAACAGAGGCTTTATTGCACGGTGAAAAGGAAATCAAGTTCTTGACATTCGAAACTCACGTTTCTGAATTTGACGTGGAACTCGAGCCCCAAGTTCGGTTTTATGTCAAAAGATCCGAACTCTTCTGCGGATATGAACTTTCATAATGTACGTTTGTTTTCTCTTATGTTTTAGTTATGTCTGTGGGTTTTCACAGGAGTTAAATAGGGACTCTCACATAAAAGCCCGTTTACAAGCTCGTATGCACCAGAAAAGTAACGTCAGTAACATTTTGCTTTAGGAGAGAAAAGATAAATAAATGATAATACACTATTTTTTAATTAATAAGTATTTTATGCAGTACAAACTTGGTCTGCGTCAGTGGTTTGCGTTATGAAAACCTGGGTTCAGGCTAAAGTATAAAGTTATATTTGGCCGAATAATATTTAACATTTCAATCAATATTTTATTTGCTATATGTACCCAAGTGTGATTGGTGCGATCAAGTTGCTTCGCTGTCCGAAGGAGACGGTTGTGTGCCTCTTTGATTTCAAAATCAAGCGATCCAAGTACTCAGCGTGAAATCAGTGTGCGCGTCACAGAGACTATCCGCGTTCGACGGCCGCGGAGTCGCTGCTGCTTACAATTTTTTATTTCGCGGAGGTCTGTTACAGCAAAGTTGCCAAGTCAATTGCAAAACATTACAGCAGTTCAAGAAGCCACTGTACGCGAAAAACATTACATAGGTCAGACTTAATTGCGGAACACACGAAGCATAGCGGTGATGTTGCTCTTAAAAAAGTGGAAACAAAACCCGAACCAGAAGTGTTCTCGGCTCCTTGTCATGGTGGCAGGAAGAGGCCGGACTATTATGTACAGCGACGAGAAGGCGCGAATGGTTCTTCCAGCAGCCGGTGGGAATTTTTTGAGGGTTGTTTCCAAGGCTGCCAAAAAACCATATAGCGATGTTTATTTTTATTGTATACAACGCTATGATCTCCGAGTAGCGGTGGTACATTAGGCTTGGGTATCAAACTATATAATGCAAATAAATAAAAGTGACCAAGTGTTGGAGCTAGAAACTTGTGCAACGTTTGACCAATTAGAAGGACTCAGACGTCTTTGAGTTCTTGCTATTGAGAATGTCCCGTTGTATGATGTCTAGATGCAGAACAAACAATGGCTTTACTATGTTACGGTATATCTTGCCAAACGTTTTGAATATGGATCTACTCGATCACCTGAGTGAAATGTCTTCTTTTGTCCTCCGGAACGCTTTTCTTCTATAATTTATCTGCACTTCAGTTTTATGTAGCATGGGTAAGATACGCGCAAAACTATGTGATCCTTACTATACCTTTCATTTTCTTTTTTTCTACACCGCGTTTACACCGTTGACTTGTAAGGTTGGCAAGGTCCGTGAAACAGTTGACAACACTGCTTTTCTCTCGCTACACTTAGTTTGTGTTTTAAGCTGAAATTAACGCTGATTGATTGATTGATTGATTGATTGATTGATTGATTAACACAATTTATAATAAAACTGGCTGTCTAGCATTTCAATAAAACAAGTTAATGGAGAAACCGAAAAAAGAAACGGTTTTTAGGATCGTGTAACCGGTAACCGAAACCGTAAAATCTGAAACCGTAGAAAACCGAAACGAAACCGATATCAACGGGAAACGGTAACCATAAGTGTAGCGAAACGACATATTTTTTTTATTCGAGCCCGTATTACGAACTTTTTGTTTGGGATTTCGCGGATATCTTTTCTCCACTGACCCACCTCATGAAGGACGCCGTGAACTTCGAATGGGGGGAAGAACAACAACATGCTTTCGAGGAGCTGAAGCCAAGACTACAGTCGCCCCCGATACTCCGCCACTTCGATCGGGCAGCGGAAACAAAAGTTGACACGTAGGCCAGCAAAACAGGATTCTGCGCGCCACTGTTTTAACGGCAAGAAGGAACCAGGCGAGTGATCGTCTAGGGTAGCCGCACGCTTTCGAACGGGAGCGTAATTACTCGACGACCGCGAAGGATTGTCTGTTCGTTTCCTGGCCGACAACGAAATTCAGCCCCAGCTTATACGGTTACCCGTTCCTAGTGGAAACAAACCTCCGCTCGCTGTTTTGGCTCGCCAACATTAAATAATCATGAGCACGCCTCGCTCGATGGAGATTACAGCTACGAGAGTTCGATGTGACCGTAGTATACAAGTCAGGAAGCAAGCACACGTAATCGGTCTAATTGTCCAGATAATGAAGACAACAAGAGCTTTCTAGATGGAGTGAACATCACTGAAATTGCAAAACTCCGGTAAGAAGATCCTGCTCTTAGAGCTCTGTTCGAACATTTGAAAGTACCAGGAAGCTACAGTTCCCAGTATCTTATCAAGAATACTGCCACCTTGGCCATTAGACAAGGCATCCTCTACAAAAAAAACTTCGGGGACAATTGGAGGTGGCTTTTGGTGATACCTACCGGCCTTCGGAAAGAGATTTTCCAAGCCTGCTACCACTTTCGAACATCCGGACACCTGGAATACAGCAGGACTCGGGCCGGAATTCGTAATAAGTAACACAGGCCTGAGTTTCAAGCGCCGCAAGAAAGCCACAACGAAGACACCTGGACTCCTATAACCGACTGCTCTGCCTACTTCTTTATTTCAACACATCAGAATAGATCTGCGAGGACCTTTCTTAGCTTTGACGTCGTATAAGAGCTCGATAGTCGTCGCCACAGATTACCTAACTCGAAACGACGAGATAAATGAACCTCTTTTTGGTACTGCTCTAGAGGTATCTAATGTTTTCTTAGAATCTATCGTTCTCCTGCATGGCACCCCCGACGTCTCGATAACTGACTGAGGGTCAGCGTTCATGGCCCAGCTAACACAGGGGATTTTTCGGCTAAGCCACTGGTCATCGTCGAACGACTGCGTAGCATCCGCAGTCAAACAAACTGACAAAACAACCGAAAAAGACCATCGCCAACATGATTCCGATATATGAGGACTTAGAACACAAGACGTAGACGGGCTGTTGCCCTACGTCTGGCTCGTCTATAACAGGGCGGTTCAAGGGACCAGTGGAATGATACCATATTAGCTGGTACACCGCAGAAAGGTGACGACAATTCTTTGACGCGATGCTGCCCTACAGCCCCGCAGACGACGGGACCGGTGTCACAAAGTGGTACACGTCGCTCGTCTCAAGTCATAGTAGGCTCGACAGGACATGAGATTCGCAATGATTCAGACGATCACGCAACTTAATGCGTACATTTGGTTTAACTTTGTGTTATTTTATTCAAACTTACATCAGGGAAATCCTCTTCTTAGGGGGGGGGGAGATAACGCTGTGTCTATGGCCGAGAGGGAGCGCTAATATATGATTCTAGAAGATTCGCGTTTACTCTTTTCCCAATAGTTCGACGCTTGAACATTCTAGGTATGTTGGAGATAGCGAATGTAATAGATAATGACCCAAGCGTGACCTCGCCGACTCACTATTGCACTCTCGGGTTAGCTTACTGTCACACCGGAAACAAGACCTTCTCTGCTGCCGCCTACGACACTCGCAGCTATTTTCTAAACGTTGTGACTTTCTGTTGTTTCTGGAACAATTTCGTTGACTCAAATTTATTTTCTGTTTTACGCTCTTGGATAATAGTTGAATCAGCGGCAATATATGTAAAAATAAAATATGAGTTCCCTTAGTGTAATTTGTATTAAAGCTTAAATAAAAAAAACTGAGAGTTGTTTTTTAATAACGCGTAATGGTGAGCAGCAATGTACAGCCTGTAGATTCGTTAACAATATCGCGCGAACTTCGACCAACCGGTAGATCAGCGCCTTGTCGTAGCGTGAAAGAGCCGGTCAGCGTAATTACGCGCCTGTTCGCGCGATATTGTTAAAGCATCTGGAGGCTGTTTACTTAACTAAGAATATAATGTTTCTAGCTAAAATATATCAAAACCACCTTCGGTCAAACACCCTAGCCATGAGATAAAAGCTCGGAGACATTGGCGTTTTTTTGTTTTTTTATAACCGTTACTTCAGTCGAGAATGCAGATAAAATATTGATGCAAGTAAAACGTCCTACAAAATGCCCAAAAACAAAATACGTCAATATATCAGCCACACAAATGCCGAAGAAGAATTGAACACTCTCATAAATGAGACCCGAACCATGAGTAATATACTTGCAAGCCAATCGTTCCGTTTATTTGTATTCATGCCAGGAACACGTATTATAATGACGCATAATTTTTACTGCATAGCAACTTGGCCGCATTATAACCAGTGTCGTAGGCGTTACCGAAAAAAGTAACGAAATATGTTACTCGATACTTGCAAAATAAAGAAATGTGTTACCGACCCACGTTACCCTCAAAATAAAATGAACGCGCTACTGTTCCCGTTACCGATAAAAGGTAACGCACGTTACTTCCGCGTTATCTTTTTTTTTATATAAATCGACGGTAACTGTGTTTTTCTTTGGTGACAGCGTTTTTTTTTCTGACAGAAGAACAAAAGACGCGGCCTTTGGGTTTTTCTGATGTGAGGACTTTTTGCGTCGCGAAAAGACACGCAACATGTTGAAGGTACATAAGATAAGTGCAATATTTAATGACTTTGCGCCTTTACTTCGTTTGAGCTTAGGTCCAGAGGCAGCCTTAAGCTACGAGCTAATGGGACCAACCAAGCAGCTTCAGAAGGGCAAGTCACCGGTCCTTTTTGTTCATCATTGGTTCAGCGATATATAGGACCTACAGAAACATGGCGAACACCATGATGGTGCCCTTTGGACGCTGTCTGACTGGTACCATCAGCTCGTAGCATCGATTGCGTCTGAACTTGAGGTAAAACAAAGTTTGGAAACACGAGAAACAAAAATAGGTGTATACTTTCAAGGTTTTGGAAAATGTAACGCAAAGCGTAACTACGTCACCCGCTACCTGAAAGAAGTAACGCAAGTACGTTTCTCGTTACCGCATTTAAACCGTAACGAGTAGGTCACTCGGTTTCCGAAAAACGTAACGCGTCGCCGGCGACGCCATTACTTGTAATGCCTTACCACCAACACTGGTTATAACACACTTCAAAAACAAGAAAGCACTCCAGAACACTAACACGTTTTTGAAATATATTGATTTTTAACCTAGTGAAAAGAAAACAAAATGTCGAAGATTCTAATTGGCTGCAAGCTGGTCGAATCGTTCAGGTCATATGGCATATACCGGTGCCTGTTTTATACGGGTACGTGTTTGGTACGGGTTACACTTTGATTCGGGTACCTGGTAGTCGACAGACCGCTGACTCACACCTCCGAACTGCTTCAAACCCCCAAAAATGCCCCTGAAAGCGGTCCCATCATGTCTCTGTCTCTCTCCGTCTCTCCTGGGGCCAAAGCAGCGGTTTAACCAAACCCCTAACTGATTTGATCAAAGTGCTGACTGGTTTGAACAAACAGGTGAGCAGTTTCAAACTAGTTCGCTATGCCGCTGTGAGGTGTAAGCATGTACGCCTAGAGCTACTATTGAAGAGAAAACCGGTTTAATCAAGCCCGTGTGCAGTTCGACCAAACAGGTATACAGTACGGCCAAACTCGTGAGCAATGCGATCAAACCGGTGAGCAGCTTGGTCATACCACGAAGCAAAATTTTGAACCAGTTGCGAGTATGATTGAACGGTTGACGGTATGAAAATGTTTACTTTCTAATATATTTTTGTGTTTGTTTACTACGGTGCTGCTTCTTTGCTCACTCTGTTGTTAGACAGCCAGTAGAGATGCTCGCAGTTTCGAATATTTTGTTTCGTCACGACATTTTTGGTGAATGACGTATGATAAGAGCAAGATATATTTCTTTATGCAACAATACTCATGATTTAAAATGCAGATTATCGTTTGATAACAGGTGTCACAAAGTATGTTTCCCATCACAAAATAATGTTTCCATAAATTTTCATTAAGATCCCTATGTTTTCCGGCACCTACTGTACCGGAAACCATGAGTTACGGGCAAACTCTGCGAAATCATCACAGGAGAACTGTGGTCCATTGTCTTTCACTACCGCTGCAGGTATCCCATAGTGAGCAAATATGCTTTTAAGACGTTTGATGACAGCCCCAGCTTTCGTTGACGATAGATAGATCTCGGGAAAACGAGACCTGCAGTCAACGAAGAGAGCAAATACTCGTTGCCTCGGAGATGAAGCACGTCCAGCCCAACCATTTGCCATGGATGAGATGGCGTCATCGTTGGCATGAGAGGCTCGGCGTTTTGTTGACGAATCTTCGCGCACTCGACGACACTACTGACAACTCATCTCAGCTCGGACGACAGGCCTGGCCACCAGGCACTTTCTTTCACGCGCTGCCTGCACCGACCAATTCCCTGATGTCCCTCGTGGACTCGGTTCCGCATCTCCTTCCTTAGGGAATCAGGAATTAAGAGGCGAGTTCCATAGAGCAGAATGCCGTAGAAATGAGATAGGCTTCCTCTGTACTGCGAGAAGGGAGAAACGTGGACAGGAAGTCTTGACTTTGATGGCCATTTGTTTATGCAGTACTCTAGGAGAATGTGGCAAACTTTGCTTTTATCTTGGGCTTCTTTGAGCGAATGGAGTGTGCTGCTTGGGTGCCCTATCACCAGACTTGGGTGTTTTAAATAGTAATTAGTTACAGTTACATATTGTTTGTCAAAATGTATTTAGGTTACAGTTACAGTTACTCAAAAAATAGCAGTAACGCGTTCCAGTATACATATATTTTGTAAAGACGGTCAGTGTGCAGGCGAGCTGGTGAATAGTATACATCTTAAAACCTGAGACTTTTTTGTGGAGGGTGCCGTAAACCTTCGGTCCTTTTGTAACTGGTACATTGATGTTAGCGAAGATTAAGGTCAGGTATAAGCCATTGTATAAAGTTGTCCGCTTGTTGCTTTGTCCTCGGTTTCGGGTCTGGTGGTTTGAACTGTGACGGTTGGGACTCAACGTTGGTGACGTCATTGGAAGCGGAGTATATAAGACGCGAACGCAATAAAGATTTTAGCTGAGTTTGAGACCTTGCCTCTTCTTTTTCTTGTTGCCTCTCCTAAATACCTTCAACTTTTCCAACCACAGTCTCAGGTTTTAAGATGTATATATTTTGTAACAGTATTTTAATTACTTTCAAGGTACTTTAGTTGTTTTTTAATAATTATAAATACTTTGATGACGACACAAAATCACTACGATTTGTATTTATTTGGAACTATCAGAAAACTCTCATTTCACTTTTTGATATATATATTATTACCGTCGCACAACTTTATTGAAACAAAGCGCTTTGCTGCTTCGATACAGGATGTACTAAATACTGTAAACGACTTATTTTTCGCGTGCTCAATATTTCGCAATTTAGGTCAAAGCTGAAGTTTTGAAATAATTCCCGGGTTCGAATTTTCGCGACGCGGTGGGTTTTGAATATAAATTCCAATGTGTTTACATTTTACCGGAATTGTTCGCGGGACCTATTTTTCGCGAATCGTAGGCGATTCGCGAAACTCGCGAAACTTAGGTCCTCGCAAAAATTAAGTCGTTTACAGTACTTATTTATTTAGTTCATGTTAAAACGCCGCAGCAAATGCTTTTAAAAGGTATCATCACTTAACTTTCCCTTTTTGATGCTCCGCCCCTTGCAAAGGAGGCGCTGGACGAGTTCTATGGACGTCAGCGCAGTATTCAGGCCTGGATCTAGTCTAATTGTTTTCACAGGTCTAGACATTTTCTGGTTCTTCTCCTCCCCAGCCGCCTGGCTGGCATACCCGTTATGGGAGACAAAACAATAATAAAGCATTTTAACCCGCAAAAAAAGAAAAAAATAGAGGGGAGACAATACGAAAATGGGTGACGGTTACGCTTATATCCTAAAGGTAATCTGTTGGCGTGGCGACGGCGAAACAATGTTTTCGCCCATGCTCGAAGTGACAATAGACCAGGATGGCGGCGCCCTTGTGAAATAAGTTCATTTTTGAATTATTATATTTTTTTTCTTGGAGAAAAGGGGGGGGGGCTTGCGAAGTGCTTGCGAAGGTTGAAGGAAGACGACCTCCAGGCTGCGTACTCGCAATTTTTGTTTGGAAGCAAACTCAGCGCTGACACCTACTGGGTTGCTCGGCATACTTCCGATTCACGCATATTTTCAAAGTTTTGATTCGTACTTCTTTTCATCATATGAGTGAATTAAGCGTGACAATGCAATAAGTGTTCATTTCCAGAAGATAGCTTGTATCTTTGATTTCCCAACTACCACAAACCTCCCCGTCTACAGGTTTTCCCGCTCACTTTAATCCAAATGGTGGTCCGTTTAATGCCAGCGCTTCCTGATTTAATCCCACAGTCGCCCAATTTAATCCATATTATAACATGCCCGCTTTTGTCTTCAGTGCTTGTGTTTCGCTCACACTTTTGATAAATTCGAGTAATTATTCATAGAATTCGATTTTGTTGGGAACCACTGACACATTGATCACTACTTCGATCGCTTGGAGTTACTAGTCGCACGATTGACATAGGGACTCACTCTTTCGGTATCCTCGAGTTCTTAGAGGCGCACTCGAGTTTAGCTGAATTGAGGTTTTGCTTACTTGTTATCATTACTTCGACTTATTTAGATACAGTTCAGATGATATAAGCACAATTGCTCTTTGCGATTACTTTTTTATTACTTCTCGCTATTATTGACACCCCCTACTTAAAATCGCCTCCGCTTCTAACTACTTCGCCCTATTAATAACACAATTTACATAATAAAAGTTCAGCACTTTTATTACTCTCGATTACTTGGAGAAATTATTGACAAAAAATGGGTTAAATATTACCTCAAAGTAATCAATAGAGTCATAAATATCATGTAGGTCGAATTAAGGTCCATTTGGTCAAAAGTAACTCGAAGTAATAAAAAGAGTAACCATCAGGTGCATTCGGATCAAACTAAATCAATTTTAATATTATCGTCAAAGTACTCAAAACGGTCATCACAATGTCAATCAGGCCAATTAAAATCAACTGGATCAGTAGTAACTCAAAATAATCACAATAAAAATCCTAATGAGAACTAGGCTTATAATAAATCAATGAGTAGAATATTAGCTCAAAGTAATCAAAACGGTTATCACAGTGTCAATTCGGCAGAATTAAAGTCAACTGGGTCAAAAGTAACAAGAAGTAGTAAAAAAGTAATAATAATGTTGATAGAGCTTATGATAGATGAACTGGAGGCATAGGCCATCGAAGTAATCAAGAGAATCCCCAAAATGTCATTTAGGCCGAATTAGGGTTAATTGGGTCAATAGTAACTCAAGGTAATAAACAGAGTAATCAAAATGTCAATTTTAGCTCATAAGCTTATAATAATTTGGCTGAATATTACCTCCAAGTAATCAAAAGAGTAATCACAATGTCAGTTAGGCCGTATTAATATCTATAGGTCAAAAGTAACTAGAAGTAGTCAAAAGATTAATATATTGAAATTTTAGCTAATAATAGATCAACTATTTCTATAATAACTTGAAGCAATCATAGAGGAACTAAAATGTCAATTAGCTGACATAAATTCGTTTGAGTAAATGCTAACTCGAAGTAATCATATTAATCATCATATCAATTAAGCTTATAACAAATGTATAAGTTGAAGATTAGCTCAAAGTAATCAAACAATGAATATGTCAATTAGGGTGAATTAATGTCTATTGGGTCAATAGTAAGTCGAAGTAGTCAAAGGAGTGATCAATATGGTAAGTGAGCTAGAATAAATAACTCGGTTCTATAAAAGCTTAAAGTAATAACGAGAGTGAAGGTTATGTCAAGCATACAAAAAGGTCAAATAGGTCATATAGTTACTCAAAGTAATCAAGATGTCAATAAGCTGGATATAAACTCAGTTGTGGGACTAATATATCGAGGAAATATAAAAGTAACCACTAAGCTAAATGAGGCACCTTAAAGTCAATTGCGTGACTAGTTACACCGTGTAGTCAAAGGAGTAAACCAAATCTTAACTGAACTTTTATGTAGTCGCATTTGTCAATTATACTTCAAAGTAATCGACTGAGTAATGAAGATTTTGCGTCTATAAAGTTATTTGTCAGTGATACGTGTACAACCAGAAAGTAATCAAATGGTCAAATGCGCTTCTAAGAGATACATTTTGTCAATGATTCCTCGAAATAATCAAGGGAGTAATCCAAAATCTTTGTAAAACGTTTATCTTGTAATTCGTGTTATTAATGTGTGGAAGTAATAATAATTACAAGACGAACCTCCATTAAGCTTTAAAGTCAGAAGTGTCAGTAATAGCGCGAAGTAATCAAAAGAGTGATCACAAACTGCAATTGCTACTTTTATCATCTGAATTTTATCAGTAGAAAGTCGAACTAATAAGAAAGAGTAAACAAAACGTCCGTTCAGCTAAATTAAAGTCGAGTGCGCCACTAAGTACTCGAGTTTACCAAAAGAGTAATCAACACGTCGATTAAGGTACGTCAATCGTGCGACTAGTAACTCCCAGTAATCGAAAAAGTGGTCAAAATATCGGTCGTAACCAACAAAATATAATTCTATAAGCAATTACTCTAGTTATCAAAAGTGCAAGCGAAACGCGACCTCTAAAACATTTAAGCACATGTATATATTGTGGATTAAATTCACTGACGCCGGGACTAAATTGGGTAGCACTGGGATTAAACTGAATGGAGCTTCAAAATTAAATTGGATGTCACTCGGATAGAATTGTCCAACGTTTGGATTATAATGAGCAGGAAAACCTGTAGTTCGGAACCGGCAGTGGTTGAGGGCTATTTGCACACTGGACGTTTTAACTTGACGTCTCAACTCACGCGAGAAAGTGCGAATACTTTTTGCAGTGTTTGCAACCAACAGTGAAGTTATCGTTCCTATATTCGACAAGGTCAAAGTGCAGTTCATACAGGGGCACGGTAACACCTGCCGTTCGTCACTCATGACAGTCTATAGTTTGAGGGATAGCGTTTAATTTCAATCCAAATAGTTTCTTTATGTTAGAACTTCTGATTGGGCGAGTTGGTTGTTCATGTTTGTTGACGTTACAGCACACTAAAAAAACTGTCACCTAAGTTTTCACACACACAAGGAACAAAACTTTCACACAGTGCTCGCAAACAACTTTGTATTGCGTGATTAACTTCCGCCTCTGCATCTACTTCAATTTGAGACGATTTTCAAACCTTTTTATTTGTTGTTGTTTGGTTAATATTTGTAGACTCATAAACTTCTCGGTTCTTTTCGGTTTATTGAGAAAACAAAACAGGATACTGACGAAACTGCAGTTTTTAAACGCGTTTGTTTAAAATGTATAGTGGGTAAAACAGGTACCGGTTTTCTTATTTGTTGCTGTCTTTGGCAGCAGAAGCGACCTGTTCTACAAAACGCACTGGGGCCCTATCGTATTCTGACATTATCGTCGTGTGCTCGTATTTGTACACAGGACGAATATGAGCTTCACTACCGCTTCGGTCGGAGAGGCAAATATTAAAATCCAGAAATTTGCAAGCATTCTGCAGGATACGTTTTTTCCCCTATTTTCACGACTGCGAGATGTGGTCAATTCGCGCCGACCACAAAAACGACAAAAAAACAATAGTATTTATGCGCTCCTCTAGTAGACGGAAGCTAGTGGAGTTAAAAATGCGGGGCATTTACGCACGCACTTGATTTTCATTGTTGAGTTCACGATCAAACTTTCGTCTTTGAACGAAGAATTGGGAACACAAATTCCTATCAGGTGAAAAACCCAGATTTTCTCGTGAAGACTCCTGCGTCCCCGGAGTTTTTGTTGACAGTTTAACCGATCTCGAAGACAAGCTGAAAACTACGAAAGTAAGTGGTCATACGGTCAATAATGAGTCACCCCCCCCCCTCCCCATCCTCCAAACGCCCTAAAAAATACTGACCTTCTTCAGTTAAAACTGACATTTTTTCTGCTGACTATCAACTACGCGAAAAAATCCGACAAACGCACCAACAACAGCTCAGCTGTAAGAAGAGGTTCAAACAATTGCATTTAATTGTTTAAAGCTTTCCGCGTGTCACCTTACGGGAATGCATTACGCGAGATACCGATCGGTAACTCCTTTGGGCTGGAAATTGTGGTTCACTACCAACTTGCCGTTCCTTCCAAACTGTGGGTCCGACAGACCCACAGATCCAGTGGGGATCGCGAAGCAACTGCTGCCAACAGTATTTTTTTGTTGTTATGGATTTCAGTTTAGCTACTTTTAGCATACATTTTGTCATGTGGACTGCTACTAGTACTCATTATTGAAAGTGACTCTTGTAGCCTCGTGAAAAGCGCCAGCGAGGTCGTGACGCGATATTTTATATTTTGGGAGGGTCTCCGGGTTGCGGAGTTTGGTAAGCACTGAAGTAGGCAATAAATTATTTTATGACCTAGCGACAATAAGTGAAATGGTCAAGGAGGTTCGAAATTATTTGCGCAGAGAGAGTTGAAGAGCGCGCTCGAAGTTGCTACATGCGTGCTGTTTTGTCGATGTGCTGTTTTGACGTTGTGCTGTGTTGTCGCGTTGCCTGGTTTGACGCATGCTGTTTTGTCTGCTCGTGCTGTTTTGACCGTGCTGTTTTGTCGCGTGTTGTTTTGTCGTGTGCTGTTCTGTGGTGTTCCCACCATGATGCGATGGCCACAGCCATTTTTCCTCTCATCTGGGTTGGACCTCAAGCAAGACTGCTCCTAGTTCGTGTGAAGACGCATCCGCCGAGAGTATTGTGGGATACGGCGTATTGCATCAGTCATGCAACAATCTGAACAGAGGAAATCTCGGAGATTTTGCAGAGCTGCTTCTTGTGGGGGTGCCCCAGGTCAATTGCGACATTTTTCGAAGCAGGACTCTTAACGGCGCCGTAATTTGTGCCATGTCTGGAAGAAATCTTGCCAGATGGTTCGCCATATTAAGGATCTGACGGGCGCCGGTACAATCATCTGGAGCTGGAAGATCCCAGACCACTTTGACCTTTGCTAGATCCGGTCGAAGGTCATCGCAGAATATAACATATCAAAGAACGGTAATTTCCCGTGTTCTGAAGACACACTTAGCTTTGTTGACGCGTGACTCCAGCTTGTTTTAGATGCGCAAGAGTCTTGTGCAGGTTTGCATCATGCTCAGCATGGTCCCTGCTGAAAACAAGCAAATCATCTACGAGGTTCAGAGCTCCAGGAACTCCGCTCAAGATCTGGAACTTCTGCTTTTGGAAGTATTCCGTGGCTGATGTTAACACAAAGCGATGTCGCGTGAAGCAAAAATCGGCCGATTCGGGTGAATAACGTGGTCAGATTTTGACACGAAGGAAAGAGACGGATTTGATAGTACCCAGAATCAACATCCATCATCGAAATCACTGCCGCCGCCCCCAACTGGCCGTTTCTTCCAGAGTTGGAAGGACATAGAACTCCCGTAGGACGGAGGCGTTGAGGTGAGTGAAGTCGATGCCGGTCCTTAGATCTCCAGAAGGTTTCATGACTGGAATTATTCCAGCACACATGTCTGTCGGACATTTGACTAGACCAGTGGCCCCCATATCCAACATTTTTATGAGCTTTTTAACGACGGCATTCCTCAGAAGAATAGGCAATGGCGTGCGACACTCAGCGAGTAAGGCACCGCCACTGTGTTTAGACGGATGGTGTACTCGCCTGGAAGTGTCCCAAGGCCGTTGAAGAGTCAAGTAAATCGCGTTTTCGGGGCGTTCGGTGCTGCAGAAACACTTGACGAGTCCCAAGCTTCTCTATGGCAAGCAATCCAAGAAGGGCAGAGAGAAACTTTCGTACGACGTAAACTTCATGGCTTGTGGACTTGTCCTTCCATGTCATGACACCATCAAGACTTCTGCCTCACCTTCACGTCCTGTCCACTGGGCCCCGAAAGAACCTCTTCTCTCGAGCGCCGGCCTGAGGACGGTATTCCCGAAAATGTATCTGGGACTGCTGAGACCTCCGCACCGGTGTTGATCATTGCAGCCAGTGAAACGTTCTGCAGGGTTATTACCGCTAACTTGGCGTCTTGCCGTCTACTGAACTCTTCGACGGCAGCGAGAAAAACCGCCGGTGTTGGAGCCTGTTCCAGTAAAAACATGCCTTTACTTCCCCCACGCATCTTCTTGAAGACACGTGCGTAATGACCACTTGGTCTTGCATCGAACAAAGGTTTCGGCTCGCGCCGGGCACTCAGAACGAGCGTGTCGCAATCCTACTGAACAATCACACGTATAACTTGGTTATTTTGCATGTGAGCTTTGCTTCGTATTCGAATAAGATGGAAACGCTGCGAGGCTTAAATTAAGATACTTTACCGCACGCAACTATGTCCACGTCGGCATCTTCAGTCTTTTTAGGCGCTTCCACATTAAGTCGCCCTCAACAACTCCTACTGCCCGTGGACAGACTCTTTCTGTCGAGCCTTGGCAAGCTGGGAAGTTAGAGCGAGCGCAGCGTCTAACTGAAGCGCTTTCGAGAGCGACTTCTCTCGCAGCTCAAAGAACAAAGCGGTCGCGAATCAGGCAGTCACGCAGGCTTCCGTAGTCGCATCGGTCCACCATGTTCTAGGCACGGTAACGCTATTTGTCCATTGTTTAGGTGCCATTGTCCCCGTTCGGGTAAAACATGCAGGCTCGTATTTTATGTTCTTGACTTGAACAAAGTGGTCGTAAAATCTCGCTTTCATGGCGCCATACTTCTTCGCGTCGGCGTCGCGATAACCCGAGGGTGTTGATATTTTGCCTATCCTGGAGAAACAATGACGCAGAGAGCGTTTGTACCTGAACTTCTCTTCATTCAATAAGACCACGTCCGGTTGAGTGACGTGAAGTCGTCAAACTCGGCGCTCCACGCCGGCCAATCACGGAAGCTTTCCCAAAGTGGAAGTATTCAGGTGGCCCGGGGACGAGTCTAATGGCGACGCTTGCCTCAGCTATTGCTCAGTGAGGTTCGCAACCGCAAGTTGAAGCCCGAAGCTTCGGAGAGGGCAGAACCCATTTCTAACACCATGTTTGAGAGCTCAGTGCCACCTGAAGGAAATACGACTGCCTTCGTGTCACGGAAAATGAACGAAAAGCGTTTAATTCCCAGTGGCTCCTCTCCTCCACGGGCCCCACTGCGCGCCCAACTTTGTGCTTGCCTTGCTTACAGAAAGACGGAAGCTCAAAGCAGGCTCACGTCGCACAGTCAATAGCTGACAAATTATTTCTTTCAGAAAATCGTCATTAAATATCGCATTATGACTGTGTCATTCAAATTATTGTCGTGTAAATGTCTTTGCAGCAAACGTGATGATAAATTAAAAATGAACAACCAAACAATGGCTCATCCAGGATTAAACGGACTAAAGAATAGAGTGACAATGAACAAAGCCCATTCAAGCGAGGTAGACGACCATTTGGCATAAGTGGCACTGGACACCTTCTACTAGGTTAAAAAACGAAAGCCATTTACAACTCCCTGTAACGCCGGATTAGAGCGCAGCTCTTGAGGAGTAGGAGGGAAGGGTGCGGAGGGGACGGTATGCCTCTCTTCTCCATCCTCCTCCTTCCTCTTCCTCCTCCCTCCTCCTTTTTATCCTCCATCCTCCTCCCTCTCCCTCTTCCCCTTCCCCTCCTTCCTCCTTTCTCCCGCGCGGTGCATTATGAGAAACGTGCCATAATGCACCGCGGTGATGCGCGCGTTGCATTATGAGACGCCGACGGCGACGCATAACGCCGACGCGTTGCGCCGACGCGTTGCGGCTACGCCGACGACGACAACGACGCCGACGCGTCACAAAAAACGTTACGCCGACGGCGACGGTGACGCGTCACGAAAAAGCGTTCCGCTGACCCGTTACGACTACGCCGACGGCGATGGCGATGCCGACGCGCCATGGAAAAGCGTTATGCCGACGCGTTACGATTACGCCGACGCGGCGACGCTGACGCGTCACCAAAAGCGTTACGCCGACGCGTTACGATTACACCGTCGGTGACGTCGACACCGCTCAAGCGGGAAACGGGCACCTAAAAGCTGCGCTCTAAAAACGAAGACAGTATAAGTGAAAAGAAGAAAGAAAAGCAATAAGCATAAACATCATAATGCTTCTGAAACTGATTGAAGGAACATCCACTTTGAAGCCAGTAAATACAAACGGACTAGGGTGTCTACTCCGAGTTAAACTGGCATTGTGAGGTTTGTTAGCCGTAGAACTACATCCTACAAGGAAGCGAAGATCAACTGCAATTCGAGAAACGTAGAAAATAGTGGAACTACGTGAGCCCATTTACAGAGCAAAAATAATACTGCGTTCGCATTTTCTGTCAGGGAAACAACGGTCGTGTGTTTCAATTGCAGCTACAGAGAAACGTCAAGCATCAACAAAGAAGAAGTCACTCGTCCAGGACATGTAAACTTATTTTTGAAGAGGTGTCAAAGTGAGTGCTTGCTGCAACTGTGATCTGTGCGTGAGGGACCCTAGCAACGTACAGTTGAATTTAGGAAGATACCCTGATATACGAACTTGAATACTGTATTCACAGATCGATTATCTCTGGTCAATTTGTAGCAAAACTAGCCACCGCTCTTCTTGTGGGCGTCAATCGACCTGTAGACCAGGGGCTGCAGCATTGGTTTTACCTGTTTGAAATGCAAAATTACCATTCTTTTTCTGGAAGTTAAATTTAATTACCAGAGCAGTTTATTTAAAAGTAAGTGCAAATATAAAAACGTCTGCCCGTGGGAAGAAAGCGGGAAGAAAGATGTAGCACCTTAATGATACGCTTATGACGTAACCCTAATCGAGCTCAATAGGGTTCTAGGGTAGGTCGAGGTCAGGTTTAATGTGAGACGAAGTGTAAATGTCTGCAGAATCATTTGAGTTCAAAACACAAAGGAGAAAAATGACAATTAATAAATGTTTCATTAAAGTGTTAACATTTTTTGCATTTTTAATTAGTATAGTTGATTTTAGTGGCTGCATTTTTATGTTGACGTAGAGCAGCAAATGGCCGAAACAGCATTTTTGACGTGATAATAAATATTTTGCTCAGTTTTCATTGAGTTTGATTTAAGTTTCTTTTTGTCCTGTGGAGTTATATTTTCCCCACGCAAATGGGAAATCTTCTTCAGTTTGAAAACACTGCTACAGATGAGCCCAGGACCCAGCTTTTCGATGTAGGAACGATATTGACTCCTGCGTCGGTTTGCATCAATAATCACGAGAACTGATATGTTGAACAGTAACTGTCGATGACGCGGCTGTTATTTGCTCCTAGTCAACTTGTTCCTTCCATGTGTTATTATGTGAGGGAGGGACTTTTCCGCGTGTTATTATGTGAGGAAGGGACCCTTTCAGAGAGGGGCCTTTGCCACCTGACCTTCATCAAAATGCACTATAATGGTACAATCGCATTGCTCAAGCATTTTCGGATTGCGTACGCAAACGTCGCCGATGCAAGAAAAGTTGAGTTCCTGCGATCGATCAATTGTAATTGTTTTTTTTGTTTCATGGCCAGAGGCTTTATCATTAAAACGACTTTCCTAATAATTGTTCACCTTGGTGATATCATTGTCAAGCCTCCGCAAAGCTGCATGTTCAATTTAACTTGAACCAGCACTTTCCGAGATGCGAATTGCTTCTAAGCGTAAAACTGTTGATGAATCAAAGGAGCTGTAGCAAGGGTCGATGGGCTGACAGGTGAGAAAAGCGGTCGATACTTTAGCTGAAGGGTGACAAATACTTCCAGGCGTATGTCACTTAAACAACCCAGCAGAAAATAGTTTCAACGGTGGTTAGGGCCTCGCTGTTGAGTTGAATCCGTCCCATGACCACTTGCCAGTAGACAACTGAACCTATTAAGATTGCCTCTGTGTTTTTGCTCCTGTGTGATAATCAGCAGGAAAGACGTCAGCAGCCTGAAGTTCGCAAAAACGAAGTTGCGTCAACAGGTGGTTACCAAGCTCCTTTTGTGATAACGTTCACAGGTCCAGGATATCCACTGCTTCAAATAACGCCTTAAGATTGTTGTGATGACTGAAGGGCAACAACCACACGTCGACAAGTTTGTTTGGTGACTGCATTGCGAAACTGCGTAGATAGGTAGCGTTTATTGGCCAAGGTCTTCAGAACATTCTGGTAGATAGCTGGCTTTTCTTGGCCAAGGTTTTCAAAACTTTCTGTCTGATGAAGGTGCGCTGACTGCGGTTGTCTAGCAGTATTCAAAAACGTTTCTTGGTGTCCCTGATGGCCACGCTCTTTCAGTTTGTGGCAGAACGACAGCAGAGGGAACAGGCTAGATAAGGCGCTAACAACGCCTGTGGCGTTTTTATGAGGTACTCGAGGCTGCTGAATGTTTGAGGAGGGTGATGGGGGCCTGATATTTTATAAAGTAACATTCAGTGGTAACCCCCACGACTGAAACACGAAAATCTTCTTTTGAAAGGCAAACGCGAGCGATGTGATTTCGCTTGAGGCATTTAAAACAAAACCGCTCACGTGCGACCTTTGTTTTTCTATTTTTGGTGTAAGTTTGGCCTGACAGTTTTGCACCTCTTGCTCGGTAGTGCCGCACAAAGGGCAAGCAATTGATCGGTGGCCTGCGGATTTAGTCGACAGTGCGATATCTGAAGGGTTATTTGACATGTTATATTCCCGGTGACTTATTGGAGATTTACAACGTGGAAAAGAGTGACTTAAGCGATTCATCTGGCCATCTTTTCAAATTTCCACTCGCATCAGCAAAACATGCAATGGTTATGTTACCCAGTCCTTCTGAAATCAGGTCCGGTGTGCTCGTTGATGATGGCGGTTCGGCTGTTCTTACACTTTTGAAGGTAAAAGATAGTGAGGTCACCCGGCGGGCAGCGTGTAATAACACAATGAAGCACTACGGGGCAACCGTTTAGTGTAACGCCCAAGCCTGCAAGAGACGTAGTGCGGAAACGTATTGCACATTGAAGTTTCCGAAGTTGCACCACGTTTCTAGTAAATGCTGATCGCAGGCAAATTGAAGTGCTGATCAATGTTATCGTCGACTAAGAATGTTACGTCGTCCAAACCGGTCCTGATGTGTCTGGACTGCTACGTCGTGGTTTGTCATTAAATACCTAAAATATTTTAAGCCCGAGATATCAAGTTTTGCGTGAATCGTGATATCAGCATGGTCCTGGAACCCTTGCCAATCCTTGAGATTTCCAGCAAAGACTGATACCATGAAGTTTCGTAACTGTGGCTGTCCCGATGGCTTCTTGCGGACAAGGATTGGAGGGATGTTGTTTGTTGGAGGTCGATTGTCTAGGAGGTAGAGGCTACCGAATGGCACAGTGTTAGGTGGGACGGCCATCACGTGCGAGTTGACGTTCGGGAGTTTTGAGACGTAGGCTTTGGAGTTCAGCGCGTATCGATCGCGATTGACTCCTTGGCTGATTCCGGAGGCGGTAGCTGTGGAGGACAGCGAGAGATGGTGACACCTGCAAAAACAGCGGGGCCGGATTGCCGATAGGACACGAGTGCTGGGGACGCGCGATTAAAATCATTTCTTCGAATCACTATGCCGGTTGATGCGTGTTGCTTGTTTGCATGTGGCAGCGATGAAAGCCAAATTAGTTTGTAGTGGCTCAAAAAATCAAACAAAAACGATGCAATGCTGGACAGTGAACTTGAAAACGTTGGAAAGATGACCCCTCGAAATACCACAGGCCATGACAAGTCTGCTACCACCGCCGAAATCACTAGACATGACAAGCGAACCCTGGAACGCACGGAAGAAATGAATAATGGAATTTGCGTTCTTTGCGGTAGCAACACGTCAAATGGGCCAACCTGACAAGGTGCAGGTGGCAACAGTTTTTGTGTGCATTGGAGAAGAAGGTAGGCGAATTTACACTACCTTCAGGTTCTATAACGAGGAAGGCGGAGAGAAGATAGACGTCCTGAAAATGATTTCGCGGCGCACATACAAGCCAGAGGTCAAACTCACGTGCTAACACATTAAACCCTGCAAAAATAGGCCAAAAGGAAGGTAAATTATATGAGTTGTTGACGGAGCTGAGGGTGCACGTGTGCAACTACAAGTACGGCGACATCAAAGAAAGTAAGCTCACAAGTCGAATAATACTCGAAACTAAAGACTTACTGTTACAGCAGAAACTAATCAACGATAATATTATTTTTCACGAAGGCCTGGAAATGTTCCAAACAGGGGAACGACTTGAAAAAGAGTTCAACGAAAACCGCGGAGCGACGAGCGAGACGAGAATCCACAGGCACTAAAGACGCTCAGGAAACCGTGCCAATCTAGGTGCCACCATTGCGCCTTCGTACATTCAATGTGCACATATTAGTAAGAACATTCTTAAACAGGACAATATCAGTGATGTTGGTAGTCGAGGCGGGAAGGCGGTTCCAATCCAAGGACGTTTGAGGCATGAAAGAATATTGAAATAGCGATGTTTTGAAATTTGGAATGCCGACCTTATGACTATGATCAATGCGAGCGGAGATGTAGGATGGTGGGTTAATTAGTTTTTGACGAAGGACAGCATTTTGGTGGAATATTTTATGAAAAAGACACAAACGAAATATTTTACGGCGATGAATAAGTGATGGTAAACCTAACGTGTTTTTCATTGTAGTGACGCTGGCTGTGCGGTGATAGTTTGACAGAATGAAACGAGC
This sequence comes from Ixodes ricinus, assembly GCA_037355805.1. Lineage (NCBI taxonomy): Eukaryota > Metazoa > Arthropoda > Arachnida > Ixodida > Ixodidae > Ixodes > Ixodes ricinus. The sequence continues at coordinate 57,766 of JAZHYW010045178.1, read as the reverse complement.
TGAGCGGTTTTGAATGGATTCAAGCATGGTAATTAGTGACGAGTGAGCAGGGTCCCATACAGCTGCAGCGTATTCCAATTTTGGACGAATTAGAGTTTTGTACATGGTTAGTTTTAATGAAGACGGAGCGAGAAAGAAATTTCTTTTCAAGTACCCTAACATGCGGTTAGCACTGTTAACTACGTATTCGACATGTATCTTCCAAGAAAGGTTAGACGTTATATGAACTCCAAGATATTTATAAACAGACACTGTAGCGAGAGGTTTACTGTTAAGATGGTAGGTATGACACACATTTTGAGAACGTGATATTCTCATTGATTTGCATTTGTCAGTGTTTAGTTCCATTAACCACTGGTTACACCATAGTGTTATCAGATTAAGGTCAGATTGTAAAAGGAAAGTGTCAGATATGTCAGTAATTTTCCGATAGATTACGCAATCGTCAGCAAAGAGGCAGATGGAAGAGGAGATATTTAGTACCAAGTCATTAATGTAAATAAGAAAGAGCAGCGGGCCAAGTACGGAGCCCTGTGGGACACCCGAGTTAACTGGAACAGAGCTAGAATTGGTATTATTAGCAGTAACAAATTGTAGACGGTTAGTCAAAAATGCATGAATCCAATTTAGTATGCACGAATCGATGTTAAGTGATTGTAATTTATGAAGTAGAAGTTTATGGGAAACTTTGTCAAAGGCTTTGGAGAAATCTAAAAAACACAATCAACTTCGTAATGATCATCGAGATAGTGATGAAGATCGTAGGTGAATGATGTTAGTTGCGTCTCGCATGAAAAATGTTTCCTGAAGCCATGCTGCGAGTTTGTGAAAAAGTCATTAGATTCAAGAAAGTTAATCAACTGCGAGTAGATTATGTGTTCGAGAATTTTACATGGCACACTTGTTAAAGAAATTGGTCGATAATTGAATGGGCTATGCTTTTCACCAGATTTATGTATAGGAACCACCTTCCCAACTACCCAATCGCTTGGGACTGTACCCTGGTTAAGAGATTGCATATAAATATTTGAGAGAATTATGGAACAATACATGTTACAATTTCTTAAGAACTTTGTGTTAATTCCATCAATTCCGGCACCGGATGAAAGTTTCATATTATTAATAACGCCAGCCACACCAATTGCATCTATGGTTACAGGGTCCATTGGCAAAAGGTATGGACGGGCAATGCTGGCAATTGATTAACATTGGTGGCCGTGAAGGACACACTAAAAGCATCGTTTAATACAGTAGCACTTTCGAAAACTGGTATATCTACGCCATCAAAAGAACGCAGAACAATGCTAGACTGAATGTTAGGATTGACGATACTCCAGAATTGTTTGGGATTATTCGCTAACATGGTAGGCAAGGTATAATTAAAAAATGTGTCTTAGTTTCGCTAATAGTTGCTGTGTACTCATTATTTGCGTTATGGTACGCTGTCCAGCGTGCCTCAGAGGACAGTCGCTTGGCAGCGCGAAACAGTCTTTTCTTCCTGTTTCGTAGCCGCCTGAGGTTAGCGTTAAACCAAGGTGCGTTAGTATTGCATCGAATTTTCCTAGATGGTATGTATGTTTCAGTCAACATTGTAACACAGTTTTTGAACAGAATCCAATTAGACTCCACGGAGCGCTCTATAAAACCGGGCAAATAATCGTCAAGGAATTTGGACAGGGCCAAGTTAATTGAAGAAAAGTTAGCTCTGCTGTAATCACGAATATGTTTCACGCCAGCTTTCGGAGCTACCAGTGGAATATTTAGTGCAAAGTGGAGAACAGAATGGTCGCTTAGACCTGGTAGGTACGTTATAGGTGATATAACGCTCGGGTGTGTAGTTAGCACCAAATCGAGTATATTTGATGATAGGGTTGTGACCCTGGTAGGTTCTGTGACCAGTTGGGAAAGGTTAAAGTCAGAACAAAGGTCGATAAATTCGTTAGCCTCGGATGAGAATGGACTAGAGACAGGATCAGCGGTAGACCAAGAAATGTTGGGGTAATTGAAGTCACCCATCAATATGATTGGCACCCCGGGATACTGTACAACAATTTGGTTAATAGAATCATGTAACATACTCACAAAAGAAGAATTGCTAGTTGGAGGTCGATAGCATACACCTATAATAGTTTGCTTGTGCTTAAAACTAACACAGACCCAAACAATCTCGAGTTCACTGGCTACCATGACAGAACGAGAAATTAATGAATCAGCAACCGCCAGCAAAACACCACCACCACTCTTGTCCCGTCTATCGCAGCGGAATGTGTTAAACCGTTTCTGACAATGAAATAACTCACTATCAGTCACTTTGCTAGATAACCACGACTCAGTGAGTGCAATGACGTCTGCATCGCATGAATCGGCAACTGAGCACAGTTCGTCACGTTTACGGATTAGGCTGCGAATGTTAGTAAACAAAACGGAAACATTTTTGAAAGTCATACGCGTATCACTGCCCCTCACTGGTTGTTAAGAAGGCACAAAGGAAGGGAGCACATTCTGAGCATGGGAGGGGACGGTTGTAGTAGAAACTTGGTGACGGGGCGTGGCCAGTTCATAAACGGAGTCTTCGATTTCACTGTACGCATAGCACGTGTTATTTATAGAATTGATGGAGCACGTGCCTAGCTACTGGAAAAAGTGAGTTGGTTGTGGCGAGCTAGGCGAATTTTCAAAATGCTGCAAGAGCGGGGTCCAGACATCTAATAGCCGTGAACGACGCCAGTAAAAAGAAAGGGCGAAAATATGATTATAAAGCACAAAATGAGCGCAATGATATGGGCGAACGTGATGAAGGTTATCTCCTGTGCCATTTCACCGTAGTTTAGGGGGACAAAGATACTCAATGTAGCCAGAGAGTCAAAATAAAAAAGTCAACGTACGCGGCAAGCCCAACACCGGGGCTAATTGCTCAGTCATCTCAGAGAGACTGCTTTGTTTAAAATGGTTCAGCATCCCTTTAAAGGATGCGGAACCAGATTTCGGTTCAGCATCCTTTAAAGGGGTGCTGAAACCGAAATCTGGATTCCACAAAACATGCGGCAAAAGCGTGCAACAGGATGCTACAAACACCAAAACATCACTCATACAGCAATATCTCGAACGGATGACCGTATTTTTCAAAAAAAGGAGGCGCATTTGATAGAAATATTTACGTCATGTTTTTCCGAGAAGGAAAAGGAACGGCCTCGCGTCTTCTCCGCCTCGCCGCCTTGAGGGGGCGAAGCGAAGAAGGGAGGAAGCGAGATATCTCTATGTCACGCACCTCGTCGGCTTGATCCAATCTCGACCTTTTCTTCCAAAAATCCGGCCGTCTATTCGAGATATCGCCTAACGAGTACGTGTTGTAGGGATTGTAGCGTCCCACCTGCATCTCCTGCATTGTTTTTGTTTTTGAAATCCATATTTTGGCTCACGATCCCTCTAAGAGCAAGCTCTTTGCTTTGAATGTTGCTAAGCAAGTGCACTTGTGCAGTGCAAGTGTCGTTCAGCACAACCATGCTCGAACTTGGCATTTCGGTTTCGCTTGGACTTAAAGGGGCGCTGCAATCATATTTAAGCATCTACCTTTTGTTGCGGTTTCCACGTCTCTTGGGGTTTGGGCAAGCCAGCGGGCACGGAGAAAGTAACGAAATATCAGTGCGTCATATTTTAACCGGCCGACACGGAAACCTCCTCCACCTACGGCGGCGACTCGCGTCGCCGAAAGCGCGCGAAATGTGACGTCTTTGGTCCTGGGCTTACTACTGGTCAGAGCCGCTAAAAGCTTCTTTTTAGTCGAAATACAAAATATAAGTGGCGTGACCCGTTTCAATTATTTATAAAAGTAGTTCTTGTTCAGCATTTTAGATCAGAAACAAAAACAAATGCCGTTTATAAAGTGCGGAAACAAGAAATGACCCGTCGACATACCTGCCACCAATCGGTGGAAAAGGAGGCGCATACTAGAAAGGTGCAGCGGGATCAGGCAACGACCGGCGGCGAGCGTAGAAAAATCCCGGATGTACGCGGCGGCGCTGTAGTCGAGGATCCGACCGGTTCCGAGCGTTCCGAAGGCCTTCGGCAAGCAGCTTTGGCACTTTGGCGGTATGGCAGCGCGAAGTGGCTCCCGTTCTTAACTGATCTTTACCCCGTGTTTGCTGTTGTTTGTGGCCATTGAAGTGTCATGCTGAATTAGTGTTTAATCGCGCAGCAAATGCAATGCGAGCCGCTCTGGCTGCCCGCTTCATACAGCCTATCCAGAACATTCTTTAGTGGCGCCCTCTCGAGCCATCGACACGGAGTACGGCAGCCGTGAGCGCTCGCTGAGCTCACTACCCCTCCACTAGTTCATGCCACCCATGCAACCAAGGAGGTTATTTTTTGCTTGTTTTTGCCATTTTAATTTGCTTATAACTTTTTAACATAAAGTGAAATTTGATAAAAGAAAAGTTTCGTTAAGTTACTACGTTCAGTGCGCTCAGGTTCAGTGCAAAAGGAAGTCCTTGCAGGGCCCCTTTAAAGGGATGCTGAACTGAAATCTGGATTCCACAAGACACAGCGGCAAAAGCATGCAACAGGATGCTACAAACACCAAAACATCACTCATGCTGCAATATCCCAAACGGATGACCCTATTTTTTAAAAAAAAAGGAGGCGAATTTGACAGAAATGTTTACGTCATGTTTTGCGAGAAGGAGAGGGAACGGCCTCGCGTCTTCTTCGCCCAACACCTCCTAGAAGAGAAGGCCAGAGCGCTCCAAGTGGTTAAGTCACAATGGCGGAGGAAGGAAGTCCATAGCGCAAATATGTGAGAAACATTTTTGCGGCATCGACCGCATCGACGTGAAAAAAACGTTTCTTGTCGAGCGGCGCGGGGTGTTCGGGAGCGTTTATCTAACATTAATATATGTTTTAAAAGCGCAGTATTGTACAATTTATTATATATATAATATAAACATAATATACAACGCGCTGTCAAGGTTGAAAGTACTAATGCTTTATTTATGATTATCCCCGTAACCGCGGGACTACGTGCAATCCCGCAGATCCGCACACCTTTCGAATGAACCGGTCGGCTGCGACGTTTTCTTCCCTCGTACGGGCTCTGATTCTGGTAAATTTACGTTGTGTGTGAGCTGCTGACTGTCTAAAAAGGAACCCTGAGACTTTCAGAAAGGAAGGGAACCGAACAAAATCCACTCATCGCTGCAGAGGGTGCAAGACATGGGTCGACGACGTTAAGCTGGTTAAGCCTCCCACACTGCTGCCGCTCGCTGCTCTCGTGTGTGTGTGTGTGTGTGTGTGTGTGTGTGTGTGTGTGTGTGTGTGTGTGTGTGTGTGTGTGTGTGTATGCGTTACAGTCTACACTGCTGCCTGCCCGCTGCTCGTGCGTGTGCGTGTGTGTGTGTGTGTGTGTGTGTGTGTGTGTGTGTGTGTGTGTGTGTGTGTGTGTGTGTGTGTGTGTGTGTGTGTGTGTTTGTGTGCGTGTGCGTGTGCGTGTGTTTGTGTGCGTGCGTGTGCGTGTGTGTGTGTGTGTGTGTGTGTGTGTGTGTTGTGTGTGTGTGTTGTGTGTGTGTGTGTGTTGTGTGTGTGTGTGTGTGTGTGTGTGTGTGTGTGTGTGTGTGTGTGTGTGTGTGTGTGTGTGTGTGTGTGTGTGTGTGTGTGTGTGTGTGTGTGTGTGTGTGTGTGTGTGTGTGTCGTTCTTTTGATCCTTCCTGTGGTTTCTTGATCGTCACCGCAGTCTCGGGTAGCTTTTTTGTGTTCGCTTGATACTACGGCTTTTACGTGGATTCGCGGAACAAGTCCTGCTACGGTTTGAGTGACCTATGTGGCAACCAGCCAACGACGACACTGGTCGATTATCGATAGACCTCTCTTTCGACAGAGAGAGACCTAAAGTTCGTGTTCAAATGTTTTCGCCACGGATATTGGGGGACGTATGGATCCGATCGACAGGTGAGTAACAACTTATTTACGGGCTTTCTTGGTCATGTGGGACGCGAGTAAAGTGCTGCAGACGGGTTGTTTTTTCGTTTTTGTTTTTCGTGACAGAATGGCATCTTGTTCGTCGTTATCCGTGTGCGGTTGCGTCGACAGTTGTAAATATGCGTGGTAATGTTCTAGTTTTCACTGGAAGGTGAATAAATAGTTTGTGTGATTATACAAAGTGCGTTGTTTGTGCTTATGTGTTCATTTATACTAATGTTATTTTATTGCCTTTACCGCTTTTATACTAGAATTTTAACTGTATTTAAGGTAATAGTATTATTGTATAAAAAATCAGATACTTTGTTCTAAGGCAGCTCGAGTCCATAGGGAGAAGTAAATTAGTTGACTGTAAATAGTAAGTTTAGTACCCCTGCCACACGGAAAAGTTAATATATTTTCATTAAATGTATATGGGACTTAATCAGCTCGCGGTCTTGAGTGATTATATGAGCGTCGCAAGCTCATTTGTCGACCCCATAATGTCATTCGATCGAAATTACATTACTTTTGCCGTGTGGCCGGGGTATGATGCAAGAATTCAGTAACTGCACGCGATAACATCGCTTACATGATCGTAAGTGACACTTGTCTTGCCATGTCCGCGTTGACTACGTCTACCTGATTTTTAACTGTGATTTGTTTTGCTCTGTCCAATCACTGCGTGTCTCGCCATTTTGTCGAAGTATTTCTGTGTAAAATATGCATTCCTACAGCAATTATTGCGTGGCTCAATGTTTTCTCTTATACGCCTACCCCGTTCCATTTCATCCCGATTATTTAGCGGTGTAATATTTTGCCCGTGTAATAAAATATTTTCGAGATCCGTTGCTGTGTGCAGCTTTCATTTTAGCTAATAAGATACGCGTATGTGACTAAAAGCGCGTTACGACGGTCGATCCACGCGCGTTGCCTTCGCTTCGCCTGCGCGCCCCGATGGCCTTCCTTCGCGGCGTCACAAGACCTCATCGCCTTGAGGGGGCGAAGCGAGCGAGGAAACGAGATATTTTGATGTCACGCGCCTTATCGACCTCGTTCAATCTCGACCTCTTTTTCCAAAAATACGGCCGTCCATTTGAGATATCGCCTTACGAGAAGTGTTGTAGGGATTGTAGCGTCCCGCCTACAGCTCCTGCATTGTTTTCTGGAAGTCCAACTTGTGTGGCAGTGATGAGATGATTTCTTGTGTCAGCCGGAGTTGCCTACCATTACCATTGTAGGGTAGCGAAGGCTACAGGCACGTGGAAGCAACTTTGCGAAATGCTTTCGCAGAACGAGAGCTTGCAATAGAACGTGTACCAGCTCGCACTTGTCGCCTTCGACCGCGCTGTCACCCTGGCAAGCCTTCGGCAACACCTTCAGAATGCCCGCATTCTTCAAGAAAGCCACAATGTTACAAATATACCACAACAATGCCCGGCTTTTATATTTTTTTAAAAAGAGCATTTCCGAAACTTTGAAAATGCAGCAGTGCATGCTCATTACCTTCGGTACTGCTTAGTACGTGCTCACGCACGCTCACTTTATCCAGGTGAAAAGCTTGTGCTGGGACGGGGCTAACAGACCACACACATCCATCAAATCATTTAAAATCGGGATCTCATTTTCTTTTCTTCTGTTGACCCTCTATAAGTTTATTCTGACAAATGTTACCGAAACCTTAACTGCCCACTTCTGGAATTTCGAAAGATCACAAAAGGTTAGTGTAAATTCAAGCATGGGGTGGGAACATCTCATATAGAGGCACTAACGACAACAAGTGTAAAGTTAACAGTTGGTTATTTATTTTCCAGATATGTCGCACAATTTTATATCTGACTTTTCCCTCTAAGGAAAAGGAAGCCTGAATATATAAACAACTAATTTTAAAACAAGTTTTAAATGAATAGCCATACAGGAAATTTTATATATAGCACTGTACTGCCCTATGAAAAATGAGCAGGCTATGAACAAAATGAACCAACGCATTTCACTTACACGGGAATATTGAACACTGGTGGCGTCTTTTGACTGAAGTAATATGCAAAGTATGAACAGGAGCGATAAAGAAACACAACATTTAATGCCGGTCATCTCCACTTTTAGAAAGTATCTCAACATAAGATTAATTTGACATTTCGTAGTAAGGGTGCTGAATTCCAGACATGGTGACACAAACCGTTTTGATAGAAACGTAAAAAAAATGTAAGTACTCCATACAGGTGCCTAATAGTTTGATGACTAGGAAACAACACATAGGACTAGAGAAATGTGATAAATATAAACGAATAAAGCTGGTCATGAGTTGAAGCATACTTAGATAGCTATGTGAGCCACACAACTTGCAGCTGCCATCTCAAGAAAAACAAACAAAGCCTTTAGTGATTTCGAAAATCGAAACAATCCTGGCAGGAGTTTCACGAACTTTTGCGATCGCACTATGTGATCAGCAATCAGGCTACAGGTGTTTTCTTGATTGTATTAATCACCTTGATTGCGACTGGCCGTAGCTGCGAGTAGATTAGAATAAGACAAAGCCTCTCAAGAAGGCAGCTCGTATTGTATGTCTTCTGGCCATGGGCGAAGCCGAAAAGCCAGTAGGCCGCCATGACCACAGTCGCCATCCTCCGCATCTTGCACTTCGAAAAGCCAAACTGTATCAACGTGTATGTTCATGCTCTTCACTGCCTCCACATCGTACCCTGAGAAGGCAATGCAGGGTGTCGTCGGGATGGTTCCTTCCTGCATATAAAAGCAGAATTGATTTAGTCAGAGAACAATAAAGGCCGCACTGATGAGTATGATTTTAAGCATGAAATGCTTTTAGCTCCCGGCCACCAAACCGATGACGTATCTTTTCGGGAACTAAGGCCAAAAATCACTTTAAAACATCTCAGGTTTCGAAGTTGACTTTGGCGTTGGTTTTCTTATTTGAAACCGACATTGAAACCTACTGGGTCTCGAAGTCAGTTTTGGATCAGAAAGGTGTGCACTAGCAGGGTTCAAAATTTGCTGTCAAAATTTTGTTTCCTTGAGACAAGGAAACAAAAAGGAACATACACAACACCGTCTCAAAACCAGCACAGCATACAGCTGTCATTTACTTCCACAAGTCTTCTTCCTTGTCATCCTAAACGCTATGGAACCTATTCCTATACACGCTATGAAACCTACATTATACATGCTATGAAACCTATTAATTCCGAACTACAACTTAAAACAAGTATCCAACATTCAAATTCTTTTTTATGACATCTCACCACCTTGTTTTGGTACCAGCTCGTGGTTCCGAAGCAAGGTTTTGGGCAGACATTTTTCACGAGTAGAAACTTCACCTGCACCGCACTGCTCCGACCGGTACTTGGAGTACTTAGTTGCGGTACTTTAGATAAAACGAGGAATTGAGCATTGCAAACTTCAATTGTCGTCAGTTAAGAAGTTTTCAGTTGCAGTAATTGTTGTGCTTTACATCCAAAAAGGCTGGAGTATGCTTAAATGCTGGGCTAGCAACAAATTGCAAAAAGAGTCCTATGCTACACGACGGGACCAAGCGGAATCAAGGGACCGGGAGCCATCCAGCAACCTGGATGCAGGGATGGGCTCATGTTCCGCGGGATTGGTGCCACCTGGATCTTGTCCCGTAGGGCCAGCAGCAGCTGGATGGTCTCACATTGCGATGCGGGCATGGGGATGCCGAGCAAGCTTACGACGTGCCGCTCACACAGTGTGAGGGCCAGGAGCTCCCGCCGACTGGCTAAGTGCGTGTTGATGAGTTCCTGGAAGGTGTTGTTTACGCCCAGCTACCAGAGCTTGGCGTTCACCGCCTACGGTGGCACCCCCAATGCCAGCTAGTATGCATTGCGAATGATCACGTCCCTCTTGCCCTTACCTCTCGACAGCAGGTTGAGATACCGGAGTTGCGTAGGCGATGCGGCTCACGACGAGTGCTTGGGTCAGCCGGATCAGGTCCGACTCCTTGAGCCCGTGTCTATGACTCGTTTTCCTGCTCATCATGTGCATGACTTGTGTGGTTGTCTTGACGACTCGGTCGACCGTGTATTTGGTTCCGCTGTCCCGCTGGAGGTGAAGGTCCAGGGTCCGAGCCCACTTCACCACCGGCACGGGGTACCATCCTTGAACGTGAGGCGGATGTCCGTCTCCTTGCTCTTCGGGAATTGGCTTGCCCACGCGGACGAGCACCAGCTGAGACTTATCGGGGGCACGCTGGAGGTTGCCGGCCTCAAGTAGTTTTGCATCGTCTCGATGACTTCTTCAAGAAAGTCTTGCCTCTCGCCGTTCAATATTGACGTAGTCCAAATCGTCACGTCATCCGCATAGAGTGTATGCTTCATCCGGAGAATCCGTTCCAGTAGAGAGAGGCGGCTTGCACATCGCCAGGTAACAAGGTGGGTGACGGGACCGAGCCTTGTGGGGTGCCCTTGCTCAGGACCGGGATGGTGCTTGTGCGGATGGGCTCGACTCCGATGATGGCTCATGCAGTTGCTCAGGAAGTCCCACACATAATCATATATCCGGGGCCCGCACACAGTCGAGGCAGGTTCTCGAACACCAGCATGTGACTGACGTTGTCAAAGGCGCCCTTCATATCCAGGGCCAGGACCGCCCACATCGTCATACGGGAGGTTCTGTCGAGGATATCCCCCTTGATCTGGAGCAGGATATCATGCGTGGATAGGTGTGATCAGAACCCGAACATGGTGTACAGGGTTGCACGCGTAACAGAGGTGAGCACGGGCATTAGTTGACCGAGAGCCACACGGAGAGCGACTGCGATTCCTCCTGGCCGCTGTCGACTGAGGGTGTCGGAGCGATTCGTTACCGGTCACGGCAAGTGGGCGTTGTGTCCAATAAAGCCATCATGCCGGTGTTTGTAAAGCGACCCCTTTTTTTTAATAACGCTTCTGATGCGATGAAAATGGGACCGGCATTGAGCAGGCCGAGCAAGACTTCGGCGACAATCTCGGCTGTTCAGCCTCCGGCGGTTTCGGCCTTACTCGTATTACTTGCGGTGTTGGCGCTTTGACATAGAGATGTTTGGAAAGTTTTTTGCGCCTACAGATGACACCAAAGGAGCGTGCGAGCCGTATGCTCTCGCTCCGGCGAGAAGCCGCATTCGGCTCGCCAAGCCTTTTAATCGTATCGCCTGTCGCCAAGGCCTGTCGCATACTGGCCGCCATATTGTGTTTAGGGTGTTAGCAGTTACACGATTTTCTTCACCTCCGGTGGCTAACACCCTTACACGAATAAAGGCGTTAGCCAGAGGACGAGCCCTTTACACGAATAAGGGTGTTATAATTTTAAGTGTGTACTCTTCATGGCCAAGAAAGATGGTCCGGTGGTGTAGCGAGGAAAATTGATTGAAAATCTGTAATTGATCAACCGCCTGGCATCAATGCCAAGCGAATGCGAAGACACAAATGTAGCAGCTCTAAATCTTTGTGACCAATCGGAACCATACGCAGACGTTTTTCACGGACTGAGAAAAGGCACGGGATTTGTGTACAAGAGGAAGGTGAAACCAGGCTCATAAAACGTCTTTCGCCCAGGCAAGAAGGTGCCGGTAGCACTACAAGATAAAGTGGGAACTTAAAAAACAGCAGTAGAGAACCAGAAAGTTCTGACTAAAGTAAAAGAACCGACAGATGAACTAGTTTCATGATAGTTGGTGAAAAAAGGACAAAGTGTGCACCTGCAAGGATCGATTTGAATTTAATCAAGACATAAGAAGAGACTATTACCGGATGGCAACAATGAATGACATCGCCACCAGAATCGCGGGAGCGAAAATGTTTTTAGCGCTACACCCATACTCGTTTTTTTTTTTCAAACTGAACAAGATGAAGAGAGTTCAAAGTTGTGCACCATGAACACTACATATGGGAAATACAGACGTAAGGGAATGCCCTTCGGAATTAGCACATCACGTAAATATTTTCAGCGGGTGATGAACGAAGCACTAGATGAACTCACCGGAACTGCAGCCGTGATGGATGACTTATTAGTGTGATTAGAGACCCGTCAAGAGCACGACGAAGTTCTTCAACACTTGCTCCAACGCTGTGGAGAAGTGAGTCTACGACCTGACTGCACGAAGTACCAATATGCGAAGTCAGAAGTCAGCTACCTCAGACGAGTGCTAAATGGTGATGGAGTAGCTGTTGATTAAAAGATGATCATGCTGAAATTCAATAAATCAAAATATCACTAGGTACCTTGAACATTTTTTTGGAATGCTCACCTACTTGTCAAGCATTATACCTCGACTTTCCGAGCCGGCGGCATCAGTACGACAACTGCTGAAGAAAGAAATGGCATGGGTAAAAAACGGAACATCAAGAAAGATGTTTCAGATACATGCTTGACGCTTTTCACGAAGGCACCAATGCTGGCTTACTACATTGCAGAAAAACCGATTACGTTTTCAGTCGACGCAAGCCAATACGGGAGTCGGGGCCGTTATCACCCAAGATTGAAGACCACTTCCGTATTCACTGGGATCTTTGATAGCAGCACAGACGAACTATGCGTAAATCAAGAAAACTATGCTTTCTATCGTTCATGGATGCGTCAAGTTTCAACAATACCGTATTTTCCGGATTATATTCCGCACTCTGTGCATGGTCAGCAGGGGCAAATTTGATGTACAAAATAAAGAACTTTTGCTTAGACTCTCCGCACCCGATGCATAGTACACGCGCCGTGCATAGTCCGCTCTTAGTGAATAATCCGAACGTAAAACTTATACACAGCGCACCTTGGCAAATGCCCGCTGCATTAGCTCACAAAGAAGCTTGTGTCATATATAAATCAATATCAGTGGCCTCTGTCATTCATAAAATCCTTCGCGTCTTGTCACAGTGAACGACTTAGAAAGAAAGAAATCATGGTCTCGTCCGCACTGGTATATCGTCCGCATCGGGTAAAACTTCAAGTTTTACAGATGTATATTCCGCGGACCATAGTCTGGAATATAAGGTACATACTCGGCCAACCAGACGTAACAGTAGAATCGGATCACAGCTCGTTACAGGCTATTTTATGAAAGCTTTGCATATGTGTCCGCTGGGGCGGCAGACAATGATGATGACTATCCAAAGTTGGAAGTTAAGTTTATTCGTGGAAAAAACAGCAGCTAGCCGGCGCACTGTCACACATTCCCACGAAGCAGCCAATGCAAGAAGAAGAAAATTGTATGCCAGAGCACTGGACCATATATGTGTGGCACAAGATTGCCTGAATGAAATACGAGACGCAACCGCAAACTTCGTGATTTGTGGTCGAAGCCGGGATGTCACGGTCGAGGTCAACCAAGCTGGTTCACTTTTAGACCAGGTAATCAAGTTGGATCCGCGAATCAATCTCTGGTGATACCGGGTTCTGAAGCAGAGTGTCGATCAGTGAGATGTGTGGGTCACTGTGATGAGGAGAACGTCATGGGAAAAATATTGCCGGTTAATGTCCTCTCGATGGGTTTCGACTACAAAGTGAGCTGATGAAGGAACATAGGCGCGTCCGTTGCACTGGTGACCGTTTTATTCTATCATGCTCCTCTTGTCCTTTTTACTTGTCGTTTTCTAGCTGAGCTCACAATGTACAACAATATTACTCCCGTGAGTCCGCGTAACATCTCCGGTACTGAAGGGGGTTGGTTTATTGACTCCCTGTACTCCCTCAGAAAACTCCGTTCTGCACGGGTGTAAACTGAATTCCCTTCCGCGTTGGACTATATATGTTTTCTATTTGGGATAGCGCTAGAGAAACAAACGATTCCTTTTAATCCGGGTGTATCTTCGTTTACAGTGTGTTTTGAATACGATGTACGAAGTGATAATTGTGGTTCTGTTCTCATGTTCCACCCTGAAGATCATACGTCCACGCATGGAGTCGGTGGCAATCCCACTGGCTTGTCTAAGACTATGGTCGATGGCAATGTTGCATAATTTCGTAAAGTTCAGGACTTAAATAGGTTTCATGATATTTTGTAGCCGTTGCCCTGTAGCTGTTTTAGCTTTACGGCATGTCGCGAGGTGCGGCAGCGCGTTGAGTCGTGTTCTCTCACTTCTGGGGTGGCCGACGCGTCTGCCTCCTCGTTGCGGTAGTGAAGCTTTCCCACGTTTGGAACCACTTTTAGCTATACTATTTTGTATTGTTGACAGGATGCGGTGACCGCAGTCCCTTTTTCGTCTTGTAGGTCCGTTGCAGCGGCTTCGGCGGCCATTTCAGTCTCGTCACATATGCTTTGGTTATTGGCGGCCCTCGCAAGGCCGGCCCTTAACCAAGCCTGTCTTAGTGCGAAAGGCTTAGCGAGGATTCCTCCACTTCGGGGATTTCAATCCACCATATAACGCTGAATTCTGGGCTTACTGTTGAAATTCAGGTGTCCGCATGTGCCACTTGACTCGTGGCGGTCGGTGTAATGCTCCGTTTGTGGCTCCGTCAAGGATTTTCGGGTGGAAATAGGTGCCGATTCAGGAGGTCAATCCAGGTGCGTCTGCATAGGCTGGCGGCTCTCTTTAATATGTAAACACCGACAACACACACACACACACACACACACACACACACACACACACACACACACACACACACACACACACACACGCACGCGCACACGCACGCACACACACGCACGCACGCACACGCACACACACACACACACGCACGCACGCACGCACGCACGCACGCACGCACGCACGCACGCACGCACGCACGCACGCACGCACACGCACGCACGCACGCGCGCGCGCGCGCGCGCGCGCGCGCACGCGCACACGCGCGCACACGCACACGCGCGCGCACACGCGCACGCGCACACACGCACACACGCACACACGCACACACACACGCACACACGCACGCGCACGCACATATAAATATTATGGGACCTACTTTTTCGCCACTTTCTCTCCCTTTCTTTTTCCTTAATTTTAATGCAACGAATTCGATAGCCACTTTCTCCTCTCTTCGTTCGCTATACATATGTAGTATCAAACTTGTGATCCTTACTTGAAAAATGTAATAGATCACCGTTACAAATTACTTTTGCTGAAAAGTAACGGATTACTTCACTAGTTACGTTACAAATTACTTTCACGTTACGTTTTCAGTACACTTTTCCGTAAAACAATAAAACAATTTTGATATTTTTCAGAGATATTTGCTACACTACTTTTCATTTCTCATACGCCCGTATTATGCTAGTGCTTGTAAAAATAAAATATTGTTATTAAGAGAAAGAGTGTTGGTGCACTCCATTCACCTGTAAGCTGACAAGGCACCGAAAGCTGCAACCACACCCACCATCCCGCTAGCTTACGGCCTCCGGAAATGATTCCAGGAATTGTGTAGACAAAGCTGGAGGTCCGCATGCTCAGTAGCAGCGTGTAACTCCGCTACGAATTCCGGAGCTAAAGAAGGGATCTACCAAAGTTCTTTTCTGACACGGGTGTTTCGCCTCTTATTCACAAGGAAAGAAAAACTTGGTTCTAAGGTTGCAATGAATAGCCAATGCAGAATGCAGGTGTCCCAGCTAACCTTTTTATTCATTTATTTTGTTACACATACTGTGTCCTCTGTGAGGTCATTGTAGGGGTGGAATAAATACAGAAACAAATTAACATTCAAACAATACAACATGCCCTTGAACATAACAGAAATGAAAATGATGACGTCATGCATTACTGAAAAGAATAGGCATAACCGCGCTAATAGAATCACCATAGGGATGAGTACTTGTTTTCCCCTTCAAGATTATTCAAAATTTCACTACTATCTGGAAAAAACGAATACTTAAAGCAGTTAGTATGAGACTGAAAAGGAACAATCTTTAATGAATGAGGCCGTCTGGTGCGTGTACTAGTAGGGAATGAAATATATTTACTTTGCCCTATTCCACAGTCCTCCTTAACAATTTTCTGCAACAATTTAATTCTATCAACTGTACGTCTTCTAGAAAAAGGCTCCAGCCGCAGAGATGAGAGCAGCCGAGGGGGGCGAAAAATAAACGCTTACACCCTTGGCCTGGATAGATTCAATGAGGTTAATGTCTGAGCCAATGAGAATGATGTGATGAGTTTTCTTAGATGATATTTTTTCGTGCTAATAGCAATGTGTTCTTTTTTTTGACAAGCAAAGTATGGATTCAAGCGCTAAGTTTCCGTTCTGCTTATTGCCATTAATTTTTAACATCTCATGAAGAGATGGCCAAGAGACGACGGACACTCCATGACCGAAAACTCGACCAGTCAGAGAAGAAGTGGCTGTTACGGGTTATCGATCTTTCATCGGTTATCACTTTCATGCCAATATTCGTGGAGACAGGGGAAGAGAGAGCATGGCGAGCAAGAGAAGCGGTGGCCATCGGTCTCACAATATAATGGAGGATCACACCACTTTTACACGTTCTCTGTCTCTCACTTTCTTTATCAGCACTCCTTAGAAGGCCTAATTCCCCCCCCCCCGCGCTTTGTGTTGACAGTTGACTGTAAAGTGAGAGGTGAACTCGACCACCATGCCTAGACAACTAAAACAAAAGAAGCATCGTCCGTACCCTCGAAGACAATGCTCTGAGCCTCGCGCCGGACGCTTTTCAACCTTGCCTCAAGAGCATGTTTAATACAATAGCGCACATATAAAAGAAAAATAGTCGATTCCTCGCGTGAGGTTTTATCGTCTGCTACGCGAGTTGTGAACCCGCGACTCGAGGGGGTACGGACCCGCGTTAGATGTCTGTGCAAGTGGCGGGAGACGTCGAAGAAGTTGGGAAGGGTGAAACGGTGCAAATGACAAAAAAACAAATAAACAGGAAGAGCTTTCTCCTGCCCGGGAGAAGAAGAAAAACCAGATGGAAGGCGACGGAGAGCCTACTCGGCTTTCTCTTACTTGATCATTGTCTTTCGTATATTTGCACATGCCTTGCCCGTTTTTATATGGTTCTAGTGACCGGTCATACAAAAAATCATGTTTCCTTTTTTCAGCTATTCTTCCCTTCTTGATGTTTTCTATTTTGTTGAACTTGCTCTCAATATTCTGCTGAATGGTGTGCTCGTATTGCCCCAATTACTTTATTATGCTCGTATTTTTCAAAAGTAACGAGTAATTAAAGTAATCCGTTACCAATATTTTGTAACGAAATTACATTAAAAATTACTTCCGAAAAAAGTAAAGTGACAATTACAAAATTACTTGAAAAAGTAACGGATTACAAGTAATCCGTTACTTTTAACGGATTACTTCTAAGTCTGTGTAGTATATACCTTCGACTAACTTGGGGACGCAATGTACTCAAACTCTTTTTCTGTGAGATGCGATGAAGGTACGCTAATACATTTTGCTTCTCTGGCAACCCTGATGCTAAATGCCTAGATAATCTATATTCAGTTTCTTTTTTGTATTGCCTAGAAGGTTTTTTTTTCATACTTTGAGTGTAGCAACATTTGTGGCAGTGCACGGCCGAGTTGCCCGATGGTGTTCGCTTTGCTGGAAGGCCTTGATATCTTCAACCAAATAAAAAAATGAAAGCCGTTTACAACTCCCTGTAACGCCAAATTAGAGCGCAGCTCTTGAGGAGGAGAAGCGGAAGGTACGTATAGGGGGCTATGCCCCTCCTCCTCTCCTGCTCGCCCCAATTTAGGGAAAAAGTTTCCACTAAATTTAGCAAAAAGAAGTCCCCACTAAATTTAGCGGGGAAAATTTTCCGCTTGATTTAGCTGGGGAAAATTTTCCGCTCGATCTAGGGGGAAATTTCTCCGCTAAGTTTAGCGAGGAAATTTTTATACTAAAATTAGCGGGAAAATTTTCCGCTATATTTAGCGGGGAAAATTTTCCGGTAGTTTTAGCGGGGAAAGTTTTCCGCTATATTTAGCGGGCAAAATTTTCCGCTAAATTTAGATGGGAACTTCTTCCGCTAGATTTAGCGGGGAAATTCTTCCGCTAGATTTAGCGGGAAATGTTCCCGCTAAAATTCGAGGGGAGTTTTTTTGCTAAATTTAGCGGGGAAAATTTTCCGCTAAATTTAGCGGGAAAAGTTTCCGCTGGATCTAGCGGGGATAACTTTCCGCTGGATGTAGCGGGAAATTTTTCCGCTAAATTTAGCGGGGAAAATTTTCCGCTAAATATTATGCATGGGGAAATTTACCCATCATGCACCGCGTCGGCTACGCCGACGCCGACGGCGTCACCGACGCCTCTCAAGCCGGAAACGGGCGCCTAAGAGCCGCGCTCTAAAACGATCGGGCCACTTGGCGGTGCGCTGCCACAAATACTGCTGCCAGACTGAAATGGAAAGAACAAAGATGCTGGGAAAACAAAATAGCAAAAACAAACGGAAGAGTTTTGGGGCTTTTAGCATCAGGCTTGTTGGTGGAGGAAAATGTATTAGTGCACCGTTATTACATATAACACAAAAATAATTTGAGTATATTCCGTTGAATCAGATGAATGTAGGGCTTTGTTTGTCTCTTCTTTAGTGTCCCGTCCCCTGGTGCTTTTAATTTCTGCAGAATGCACCAAATGATACTCAGTTATAGCCTGATCTGAGGCCGCTGTGGAAGCTGCGTCCTCGCTGGACCAGTCATTTGTCTCTATTTAGACACTTGATCACACACTCCCGCCCTTATCCACGCGCAGAGACCCTGACCGGGTGATGAGAGGGAGGTAACAATTGGACCTGTGAACACGTCTTCCACCGGAGTCTCACCTTAGAGGTGAAGGGAGTATTGCCCAACTTTCTTTTTATTACCTGCATCGGCAGAATGACAACGACAGAATCCGCGTTACTGCTCCTCCGTGCATGAGAAATGCCAAGGCAAATGTCTGTTGTGTAGCCCGGGCCTGGCGTTCTACGCCATCGACAATGCATGGAGTTATGAAATGTCCTAGCACCTCATATTTCGTAACACGCAACACATTTTGCGGAACGGAGGATATTCCTATAAAACCCTCGCCTTTTTCCAGCTCCCTTTATCTCTCCCCCCGCCTCCCCCCCCCCGCCCCCCACCCCCACACACACACACACGCATCTGGTTTGATGGGACAAACATAGAGCCAGGGGTTTCTGAATTCTTAAAATTAACGCGTGTTCTTCACCACCAGCTTATGAAACATGAACAATTAAAAAAACAGTAACTCACATTCACATCTTCTATTACTAGTTTTCCGGCAGAAGTCCAGAGAAGGTGTTAACAACTCCCAAAACCAAAACTGTTTGCTGGTCTCTCTTTTATTCTTCAGAAATGAAAGGGAAGACAAAGTGTACAGTTCTCCATTGAATTTAAAACGTTTCATATCCATTTTTTGAAACAATGAGATTTCATTATTGGTATCTTATTATTTATATTTGAGTCAAGATAAATTCTGTTCTTCAAATGTTTAAGTGAATCGATGAAAGTAGCGGCATAAATGAGGACCATTTGAGATTCTTTTCAAAATAAGAAGGCAATAATTACATTCATGGTTGCGTTATATCTTTAATAGCTTTTATTTGCGTGTTTCTTGGTAAATGTAAGGTGCATGACAGCATCTTAATTAAACGGCCGCAGCGTCATGGCTCTGCTGTTTTTCTCTTCTGAGAGCACGGGGCTAGTTCGATCAGCGTCGAGGGCGGCCAAGTTCGGTCTTCTGCTTCTGGTGTTCCCACGTCAGTTAATTACATGCATGCAGCGACCTTCTTTGCTGTCGCCTTCATGTACACAGAAGCAGTCACCAAGGCAGGGACTCCACACCCCATCTTGCTCTGTACACTAAAATGAAAATAAAATCAGAGCTGCGGTAAATGTGAAGCATATGGTGCTGCAAAAATGTTTCAAAAGCCGGGATTCATGATTAAAAACAAATACCTCCGACTTGCATGAAAAATACCAACAATTTATAAGATAGACGTTCTCCTATGCGTTCTAGAACGTCTCCTATGCGGGTGAGGTTCATCTCCCGCGAAGGAGACGAAACATCTTTTTATAAATTGTTTGTATTGTTATGCAAGTCGGAGGCATTTGTTTTTAATCATATACTGCTATATACGTTACATCGTTGTTTAAAGTCATCAGAATTTTGAATTAGGGAATTACGCTTTTGCCTTTTAGTACTGAGACGCTTGAAGTTTTGATAGTTATGTTAGGTCATTACGCAGAAACAAAGTAACGGAATTACAATTTGTATCGTGCTTGCCAGAAGTAAATATTAAATGCAAAGCTTTTCCGGGAAATTTAGTAGTTCGAAGATCTAGGAATTTAATACGGTATAACGTGTCCTTTTTAACACCGGAGAACCCCTTCCAAACCTAACGAGCCAAATCGTAACGTAAGCATAGTTTACAGGCAGGACATATGTTATTATAAATGACCGAGTGTATCTATGCTATATTTTGTTTAAAACTCTATATTTTGAGAATTACATTATCACTTATGTACAATATAAACGGTGCACTGGTCAGACTGCCAAGAAATACCATATGTCAAATACAAAATATAATACATAGATACGAGTAAATAACATGCTTGTCTGAACCACTATTTAAGTTAAGTGATACAAGAACACTAAGATAGTGGAAACATTTCTTCAGCTGCTTATTACGACATTCCTGTAAGAAAAAGAAATGAAGAAAAAAACTGCAACGAGTTTTACAGTATGCTTCAATTTATGAATACATCTTTAAACGTATTTTTTAGTTAACCGTAATGTTAGCTACCCTAATAGTTACTCAATTAAAACTTTCGTGATACGTGTGCCTGTCGTTGCGTGGGCATAAATGAAATTGCTTTAGATCTAATTTACGTTTAGTTTCACACCGTTACGAGTAGACGAGTCACATAATTTAAAAAGCTCCCTTTTAGCTTTATTCCTTATTTCATCTGTATCATATCCAGAAGGTGACACGAATCCCTATGTGATCAGCCTTATAGCAAACCATACCCGTCTCTCCTCGTGGCACCCGGCGTACGCTTTCCCACTCCATCATGTACGCGAAAATCGGTTAAGCAACGCAAGTTGGAACATTGAATATACCTTCCTAAATAGCTTTTATGAAACCAGCAGACAATAACTGACCTCTTTAATATATTTGCTTTTTTCATAAGACTGATGCCATAAAAACTTAATTAAAAAACATTCGCGTTCAGACGGTATGGCGATACCTATAAATATATGAAAAAAATCCACGTCTTGTAATAGTAATCTTTATTATTAAAATTGTCCATTAATAAATACGACTATTACTTTCTAAAATGTCAGCATGCCTACATAACCGCAATGCACACGAGGTAGTTTTCGTTGTCTACGATAATAGCTCAGCGAAAGATGAGGCGGAACATCTGTTTAGAGCTGTCTGAAATGCCTGCGCAGTGGTATTTACGCAATGCCATGGCGCTGTGCATTGTAACGCCATTCAAGCATGACTTTGCTTTTTGCCTAAACGGATGTTCCGCCGCATCATCTACAAGCCGATTCTCGTGATCGCAGGAGAGGACATTCATTTGAAATCGCTTGGCGGAAAGTAGACTAAAAGCGGCCATGTTCCAGGCGTGTACAAGAAATCAAAAATAATCGCTTATAAAGCACTTAAAGTGACCTACGTTCTGTTTCCTAAAAATCGACTCTCAGTGACTTCCAGAACTGGGAGAGATTTGTCCACTGGATTCAGCAGAAATTAGTTTGCAGCGGCTGAAATGTATGAACATCTGCGTAAGCACAATATTTTAAAACGAGGAGGTGTACGAGAAAAATGCGTTTGAAGAAACACTACGGAAATATTATCAGGTTCCTTGGAATTTAACGATTACAAAAGTTGATATAATCTTAACAAACAATAATACTTGGTTTATACAATACTACGTTCTGCAGTACATGTCCCGGTGTGTTTTTAGGCTTCATAGAGAGTTTTTGTTTGCCGTGAGTTATATATTTAACAAAAATCTGTTATTTAAACTGATATTTCGGAAAAAAAATAATTATATGGTTTCAAGTTGCAACTTGCAAAGCGTCCTTGATCACCACTAATTCAGTAAATTTAAGAAACATTTAGAGCGCCTGGTGCGTTAACGTTCCCACTTGTTTAACAGGTTCAAAGCTCGAGATGCGAAAACGGATGGTCGGGGCGCAATCATTTAATTAGTTAAAATATCATGTTTATTTTCGCTGATGTCAAATTTATTACATTTTAGTTTATTATCAAAGGTATTATAACGATTACTCCAACCGTATTATGTTTCCTGCACACACCGCATGTACATTTTATTGCACACAGCGTATGTAGATTTCACGTCTAATTTGATGCAGCGTTTTTTAAATCCCAAGGAACACCCTGTGTATTATAAAACGGTTGTTTTATTTCACTTCCAACTTTTGCTCAAAGATAGGTTAGCGTTAAAAAAAAGACACCTTCACTGCCATGCAGCTCTAATGTTTGACGGACGTAGATGACATCATCGCTGTATGATAATTTGAATAATAAAATATATTCGATAATTATATTTTTGACAATCGTTTTTTTGGGAGGGTTTTGCTGCAATTGCTGTACAGAGGGCACTCATAGTTAGAGGTAAATTGATTTAGAAAATGTTGGAAACACTATCCAGCTTCTAGTGATTCATGGGTCTCTTTTCATGTCTTAGTCTCGCGGTTACAATATCTGGACGCTAAAAAAAGTGCGGACTCCCATTCATAAGATTATCCGGTTAAGGCACTCCCTCATTATCTCCTCTGCGCAACGTTAATTAGAGCATCCACTAAGGAAAAATGCCAAATATAATGCCGTAGGACAACGAACGCAAATCGTCTAAGTCGCGTTTGAAGGCATAATTTTGAACGGATGTTCCCGAGCCCAATCTCTTAATAAATGCTTTTTTTGGAATTAGGTGTCAAAAACGCGAAGGTTGATCGATGATTACCTCCCAAGCCAATCGTGGCAATCCGAAAATATTTTGATGCATTTACTTTCTAATTTTAACTGCTGTCAACGCAAAAATACCAACACATCCTAGAAACTCCAGAATTTTAAAGTTAATTGGGTAATTTGATGTTACCCCATTATCTAATGCCTGCCGAGTCTGAAGAATGCCGTGACGAAGATCGTGCCTCGTGCGACTCACGCCACTAATATCATTTGGTTTGAATTAGAGCAAAGGACCTTATAGGTGTTGTATGTTCCGCATCGCTCTCAGGAACATCATTATTTTTGTTAATGATAGAGATAATTTACATCCAAGCTGCCTATATCTCCAAAGTTGGATTCTAATGATCGGCTAAATGCATCCTTTTAAATATTGAATTATACACGTTATTCACAATTAAAAATGGCGGAAATTAAAAGCAGCGTAAATTTTGGTGAATATTTCATACGAATTTCATATGTACCATACACAACGTAGCTCTATGAAAGAAGAAATAAAATTGGAAGCAACTAAGCAATTTTTATTGTTATGAATGTACCATGTGTTACTTTGTGCTTAAAATCATCGTCCATGGGAAGTAAAACCAGATCCCCTAGAACTTTCTTTTAAACATTAGGTGTGAATAAACATTTTAGATTCGTTTTGGTATACTTTTCCGGTAAGCGTGTCTTCTGCCGTTTATTTTTACTCGAATGGCTTTTCATGTATATATTTATATATATATATATAAATCCTGGCGGGCGATAAAGTTTTGGTAGTTCTGTCTCCACGAATGGTACAATAGAGAGCGTTTCTTAAATTATATTGTACTTTCGTATAAGCCCCGAGGTTTATTTAAATTTACATTGATCGTTATATTAATTATATGACAATATTTGTGTATACAAATTCACGTCAGTAGTTTAAAAAAAAACTCCGTTGCTATAAAATATAACTAAAAAGATAAAAGTTCAAAATGGCTCTTAGTTCCAAAATGTCTGCTGTATGTAATTTATATATCAGATTGCCTGGGTGCGAAAAATATAGAAAACTGTAATCTTCCAAAAAGCGAAAAAATAAATCTGTGAAAACTTGTGCCTTTAATTATGAAACAGATATGGGCGGAGTACTTAGCGACCAATCTAGAGAACGTACAAACTATATTTTACCTACCGGTGACTTTGATAGCTCATTGGTTTTCCTTTTAAAATACTGCATTAATCAGCTTATTTATTCATCACAATACGATTTATTACAAAGGCCAGAATAATGAACGACTCAACCTCGTCTATCGTAATGTCGAGTGTAGAAAAGAACTCCAAAAAAACCAACAACGTAATACAAACATTAAAACTGAGTCAAACACACAAATACTGAATCGTAAAAAACAAATTCATCATTTAATATTTTTTTAAAGAAGCAAACCGAAAATGGCTTTTATTGCACAGTTTTTGAATGGATTAAAGTTTTATATTGTCCTATCCTTTCCATTCTCTTTTAATTCCCCACAACCCACTCCCCAAAACCGAGTAGCTAACCAGGACTGTTAACCTAGGTTAACCTCTCTATTCTTCCTCTTCTGACCCTCTCCTCCCTTTCTCTCTCTTTCTTATGAAGTTTTAAAGTTCAACTTTGTCTGGAGCAACTTAATTCGCTAGAGTCAACGTAAAAACTGGGATTTTGGCATTAGGTAAAGAATTGAGTGATAAACAAAGTTGAGAGGACATTAAATGAAACTCACTTGACATTAAATACAATGGCAACAAAGACGGCCAGGTGAAGTAAAGGTAAACACGTTAAACGCCATCATAGCACCTTTGACATGAATTTGAGTGAATATGCGACGATGTGTCGTCCTTTTATACCTGCTAAAGTCAGAACCTGGATGTCATTTCACCCTAAAACACCATCAGTTTGACGTCATTGTTTTATTATAAGTCATTGTAAAGAGAAACATCTGCGGAATTTCGCTGCGCATTTGGGTTGAACGTGCCCGTGCGAAGTTCATTAACTTTTTTATGCACAAGGAAGCATTTGTTGAGCTTGGAGGATGGCGCAATAAAATATCGACGGGGGATAATCTAATAGCTATGCTCATCCATAATTCCGTGCAACATCTTCGAGTGAGGGTCTCATCATCACCTATTATTCATAGCATTCTCATCAATACAACAACTAAACCTGTTTAAACAGTCGTCTGTTTATTTGAAAAAGTTATAATGATAAATGTATGAACCTTTCATGAACTGTAAAAAAATAGAGGCGCTCACAGCGGCTTTGAGAGCAATCGAGCTCCTGGCGCTAAAGTTAATTCTTCTCCGTGTAATTTTTCTGTTTTCTCCCTCCGGACATTGGAGAAAAGATCCCTGACGTCGTCCGAGAGGAGCTCGGAAAATTGCTTAATGCTGCCGATCGCCCGACTTCTCTTCCTATTGCCGAGGTGGTACAAGTGGGAGGTCCAGCGAACCGTCCAAGTGAAGGGTCCCATTAACGCAGCAGAAGCTCTTGAAGAAGCCCCGTCGGCAACGTACGCCGTACATTCGAGGAGGACACCCGTAGTGCCCCGCCAGCATGTATAACCGACATCAAGATGTCCGGACCTAGTGCACACGCTCGGAAACACCTACGCCGAGAAGGTCACACGTGTGTCGAGTGGTCGGCCCTCGCCTGCTTTGCATACACTGCGTAAAAGACGACCATACCTACCGCCATTGCCCCTTACGGCTAATAGAGCTGCGCGGTTTTAACGGAATGACACCCGCTAAAGATGCCAGGCATCTGACCGAAATGTCTGGAATGATGCCGAAGAACCTCAACATCATCATCGACAGTCATGACATATCGACACTCGTCGACATCGACGCAGACTACTCACTTATGAGTGGGAAACTCTCACGCCGCCTTAAGAAACTTACGACGCCGACGCCACAAATTCAAACCATCGGAGGATACCTTTCTATGCCCGTCATAAGGTGCACAGTGCGAGTTGAGCTCCATGGTTAAATATGCCTCTTGAAATTCGTGGTTCAACAAGGCTCTGCAGGAGACGTCATGGTCGTGATGAACTTTCTGTGTGAATACTTCGCAGCAATCGACCACGGAGCGGAAAGTTTGACGCTGCGAAAACCTGTGCTTGCTTTGGAGGAAGCGTGAACGATACCTGCCCCCGCGATCAAGAGTGTTTGTACCCGTCGTGACCGACGCAGCTATCTTCGGCGATGTTCTTCTCGAAGACCACGTTCCCCTGTTTCTAGGAAGAAGAACAGGCATTGCAAAGGGCGTACCGGAAATACAACATAGGTGAAACTGTTGCCCTCGTGACGAACTTCCATCAGGAAAATCAACATCCCGTAAATGATTCCGCTGTGTCGTGCACAGGAACTCTGACTTTGCTGAAGTCACCGCGACTTTTGAGGAAACCTAGCAATATCGCCAGGACACCACGCCGCTGCTGCAACTCGACATTAGCCCGCAGCTCCCCATCTCGAAACGATGACGGCTGATAGACTTTCTCGCCGAATTCAGCGACAGCTGTCCCATGCTGTGAATGATGTGCCAGGCAGCGGTTAGGAGGCATTGCATCGTCACCAACGGCGACTCGCATTCTATGCATCGTTCGCCGTACAATGTATTCCTAAAACAAAGAGGCCATTTAAGAGCAAGCTCTGAAAATGCTGAACCACAACATCATCCAGTCTTTAAAGGAGCTGTGCAACAATTTCAGGGCTTTGCTTAAATATTTGTGGAAGTTGAGGCCTGACACTTCTGAAGTGAACTACAGAAAACAAACTTTGCCTGAATACCCTAGTTTTTATTTAAAAAATAAAAAAGATGGCGGTTTTTGCGACCTCTCAACTCGTACATCGTCTTCCGGGTCACGTGCGCAGTTTCGTTGATGGGGTAGGCGCGGGTTTTCGATAAAGTTCTTTTTCTAGAGCCATCACTGAGCAGCGAGAACTCATCCGCTCGCGACCGCGTGACCACGTGCTGGCGGGCGCTGCGCGAACAATATGGTGAAAGAAGGAAAGTCTCATCCGGGTCCGGCCATACCCGTCCGGCCCTGTCCCCCTCCCCCTCCGGCTTCTGGCGGCTGTTGGCGTTAGCAGATAGAGCTGACGGTTTTGTGCACCTAGGATAGATGGCGCCACTAAGACACCTTATAATAAAAGTTTTGTCGATGCTACCAGGTTTTTGACGCATTTATATTTATGTTGGAACGACAAGATCTATAGATAAGTTACCTTTTATCGAGCAGGTATTCGCACAACTTGCTATCTTTCTACAAGAGCCCCATTGACGTCAGGCCGCGTGTTTCTCATGGCCGCCGCTCGCGGCTGCAGGTCGGGGAATATTCTAATTTTTGCCTCGCTTTACGCGGCAGAATCGCAACATTTCGTTGTGAGGAGGTGTGTTTTCTGTCATTTGTGACAAGGTTGAACAACGTCAAAAATAGAAGATGCCAATTATTTCAACGTTAAAATCGTTGCACAGCTCCTTTAAGCAGTCCCTCGGCCTCTGCAGTCTTCCTGGTTAAGAAGGACGGGGCGCTTAGGTCCTGCTTAGACTACCGGCAGCTCAACGCAGTGACAAAGGGCGTCTACCCGCTCCCCCGCATCGGCGAAATACTCGACTGGCAGCGGCACTCCCGATACTCTTCGTCGATGAACCTGAAGAATGCCTACAGGCATATCGAAGACGATGACCGGAACCGAGATATCATCATCATCATTTAGTATTCCTTGAAGACCCAGGGGCATTATACAAGGGAGCTTAGAAAAACAAACAAATCACACAACTACTTATCAACAAAAACACGCTGTAATCTAGTTATGGGTTAGGAAAAATAAGCTAATGGCTGCAGAAAATGTCTTAATATCAGATAAGGATATAATTACGTCAGGCAGAGAGTTCCAGTCGTCAATGGCCAATGGTAAAGTAGACATTTGGTGAGTGATGGTTGACGATGAAATCGGACGGAGTTTACAAGAATGGTCGAGACGAAGGAAGATGCGGTACGGAGGCGATAGCAAACTTTGTCTGAGATGACTGTTGTAATAAAAGATCCGATGAAGAAGAGAAAGACGAGACACCCTGCGGCGGCGAGAAAGAGTGTCAAGGTTAGCTGATTGGCGAAATCCTGATATGCTTGCGTAAGGGGAATAGTCGGAATAAATGAAACGGAGGGCTCTGCTTTGAACGGATTCCAGGTTGTTAGTTAGGTATGTATGCCTGCCACAGTGACCATATGGAAGAAGCGAATTCTAGTTTAGTTCTGACCAAAGTAGTATAAGCTAGTTGTTTTACGGAGGATGTAGCTTGTCTGAGGTTACGGCGAAGAAATCCGAGAGTGCGGTTAGCATCGGTGATGACAGATGTTATGTGAGTGGTCCAGGACAGGTAAGATGTCAGATGAATGCCTAGATATTTATACGATGAACAAGCAGTTACTGGGATGCTAGAAAGGTGGTAAGAAGAGGATAGAACGTGTGAACTGCGGGGAAAAGATAGCGATTTACATTTATTATAGTTCAAACCCGTTTTCCATTTATGACACGACTGAATTATAAGTTAGAGATCGATCTGCAAGATTAGTTGATCGTGGTGTGAATGAATCGGTCTATAGATGACACAGTCATCGGTGAACAAACGTACTTCAGAAGTGATGCCATGGCGGAGATCATTAATGTAGATTAATAAAGAAGGTGGCCAAGAACGGTTCCCTGAGGGACGCCAGACGTTACTGTGCTTGTGGTAGATTTTACATTGTTAATAGAAGTGTACTGAGTGCGATTAGTGAGGAATTCGGAAATCGAATTGACTACAAAGGGGTTAAGATTAATATATCTTAGTTTCATTAAAAAACGTTGATGAGAGACATTGTCAAATGCATTGGAGAAGTCAATGAAGATGGCGTCGGTTTGAATATTGGAATCGAAATTTCAGTAAACGTCAGTTAGAAATGTTGTTAGCTCAGTTTGTTTCGCCCGGTGGACTGTACGAATTTAAGGCAATGTTTTCCCGCTAAATTTAGCGAGGAACTTGACGCCATGTGACCTCAACACTACTTCGTTTTCTTTTGCCAAGTTTAGGTTGACAAATGACGTCACGTGACTTTGCGACACGTGACCTGCAAACAAATTCATTTATCGCGCTAGATTCAGCGATGAAATTGACGTCACGAGACCTGGACACCAATTCAGTTGGCCCGCTACATTTAGCGGCAAAAATAATGTCACATGATGTCATGTCACGCGACCTATACAGAAATTTATTTTACCCTCTCGATTTGGCGAAAAAATGGACGTCACGTTACCTACACATAAGTTCACTTTACTCGCTATATTTTGAGAGAAAACTGACTACGTGAAACGTAGAGTTACAACCACTAACTCTATGAAAACTTATAGCTGCTGATTGTAACTCTAACCGACTTTAACTCCAACAGCAACTAACTATAACTCTAAATACCTTTGAGTTTTACTCTAATCGACTCCAACTCTAACTCTAAATCTAACTAACTTTACCTCTAACACAATTTTACCAATAACTCCACTAATTCCACTAAACACTTGGCTCCAGCGCTATTGGTTTAGCACCACTAGGGCCAAATGAAGAGCGTTTCGAGTAACAACACAATTGCAGGACAACTCGCGTCTAATTTATTTAGTGTGTGGAGGAGCGAACTGTATATTTATATACAGCTCGCTTTTACTCTTACCCCAAAATTTAGCCGCTACAACTATTTTAGGAATGCTCGAAATACCAAGTGTGATATATTATGAGGATGACAAGACCTTGCCGGTTCAATCTGCCGAGTGATCGAAGCTCCAACATTCGAGGCCGAATGTTCGAGGCACTGAAACTACTGGATAAATGGTCAGTGTGGCGTTGCGGACTCACTCTGCACTTTCGGGCTAGCCAGCTTTTACTCTCAGACCTATAGACGCTTGCTGTTGCATGCCGCCTGCCACGCTGGCTGCTGTTTTCTCAACGATGTGAGTGTCTTTCGTTTCTGGCACAATATCACGATGCAAACCACATTTTCAGTTTTACTGTTGTCGTTACTACGAGAGTAAACTTTGCTACGAGAGCAAACTTTACAAACAAACAGAGCGCTTTGCGGCAGTGAAACCAAAAGTATGTTGTAAGAAAGCGTTTTAAAAATGTGCACACCTTGTTAGTGTCCCTCGTTAAGTAAGACTACTTAGCTAATTCTAACTATTCGTTTTAGAGCCGACGTGGAAACTGGAAAGTGGTAGAGAGCATTGAGAAGCAGCCAATGAAAATGTCTCAAACATTATACATTTTGCGCGCTTCTTTTTACTAGCTAAAAAACAAACCACGCGATATGCTAAAAAAAAAACACGTGACAATGCGCCCGTTGCGTCCTAAAGTCCCTGTATCTGGGAAAAGTGGCGCATTCTCTTTCCTTCTCCTCTAAAAACCCTCCTTACCCCACCTCTAACTTTCGGTTTGCGACGGAGGCGCCCTCTGGAATTTCCCAAACGTCTCGACGTCTCCGTCAGCTGAAGCGGTCGAGATGCCGATCGTGTGGACCTATAGGCGTAGACTTCGGGGGGCATCGGGGCTCGTGCCCCCCTGGTGAGATCTGGGGGCAGAGCCCCCCCCCCCCGGGCCGGGGCCGTTATCCTTACCGAGACGCTGTTTACGTGCCATGTAACGAGCTTCTAGTAGAGGCATGTAAACAAAATAACGCCCACGTTGCCTTTATTGGCAAAATACACGGGTCATGGAATCCCAGCGTGCTTTTGTTAACTTCAATCTCCAGTTCTGGCGAATAAATAACGCGCAGCATCCCCCCCCCTTCCCCTCCCGGAGAACTTCTCAGCCTGCCCCCTCCGGAAAATGGAAAGTCTACGCCGCTGGTGTGGACTTTTTGGTCAGACAAGTGTGGCAATGACCTCATTTAGAGCCCGCATTCGTGTCGGACCGTCCTGAAGCCGCTCTAGATCTGTTCGTCCAACCCCGGATCCCAGAAGTGCTTTGGATAATCGTCACTACCGAGTTGCATTAGGTCGGTGCCTCATGAGTGTTCCGCTTCGCAGCTGGAGCGGGCGAGTTGCCGATCGTGTGGACTTTTCTCGTCATATAAGTGTGCCAGTGACCTCATTTAGAGCCTGCATTCGTATCCGACCGTCCTGAAGCCGCTATAGATCTGTTCGTCCAACCCCGGATCCCAAGAAGTGCTTTGGATAATCGTCCCTACCGAGTTGCGTTAGGTCTGTCTCGTGAGTGTTCGGCTTCACAGGAATTGCAAGTCGTTTTCAATCATACTCTAAACCAGCCAAATTGCACCTTTATTCTCAACGATTTCAGGTGATTGACTCTTAATACGTGTCCTTGGCGAGCTTTCGGGAGGGGTTGGCCTACGGGCGCTAAAAACAATTTGGCGGCCTAGAAAGCAAGATTTTACTTCTAATCGGGGAAGTGTTGATGTGGTTGACGCTAACATAGCACTTTTAAGCTGCCTGCAGTACTAGTAACGATAAAAATCGCTACGTGTTTCTCTGCATGCAGTAAAGCTTTGCGACACCGCGGGTCTTTCGCTACGGGGCTACGCGGTAGCCGCAACTTTTCCGAGCGTATAATAAATACTATTTTCGTTATTTTATTTTATGAAACCGTTTTTAGAAATGAGAACTCCGTTTTCGTTTTGTTACTCCGTAATTTTATCAGAATGTTTGTATCTTTTCTCTTATTCGTTCATACTAAGAAAATCCAGGTTTAATTACGATTTACTCTACTTTTTAGACTCCTGGGCCAGCGTCCTGGTGCAGACTACTAGCGTTCGGTTTCAGCACCTAGTTCTCGAGTCAAACAATTGCTGGTTATTTCAGTAAAGGGAATGAGGCAAAAATAATTCAATTCTCACCCAGAAACAATGCAAAATAAGCGAATGCGATATCAAAATTTCCATGAAAACAAACAAGCACAGATGATGTTAAAAGAACAAAATCAAAGTCACAATTTTATTTATTTCACAACACTGGCAGCCAAGTAAAAGGCCACGGCAGGATCATTCACTACAAGTAGAACACATGCTGAGGACATAAAAAAAGAGATCACAGAATCACAAAAAAGATAAATGACACGGAGACACAATCAAAATGCTTTCTTAACACTTTACAAATGAGTGGGTAGCTTTACTGGCAGGTGCAGTTACTTTTACATATCATAAAATACTTCTAAAGCTTTTACACCTTCTAATGCTGTTGCTGGTACGGTACACCTGTAGACAATAAATTGTACAAACCACATGGAATTAAACATCGAGCTGCTCGATGAGACGGGTCTGCAGGTATCCGACTTCAGATGCATACTTAAGGTAAGGATGCATGAGTGTGTTATATGCTGCAAGTTTGGCTCACCTTGTATGCTAAGGAATCCATAGCTTGTGCATTATGTCTGACACAAACTTGAAGTCCTGTAGATGCCAATGAAGTGTGCATTCTACAAGCAAAAGCTACCCCAATTCCCCAGTACCACATTGAAACCATGGGAAACACAAGAAAGATGAATCTTAAAAACTGCAGTAAAGTGGAGATTTGGGCCAGTTGGTTCATTCCAAACAAAAAGCGCCGAAAAAATACAGGGACCCAGACGAAGGTAAACAGGACAAGGCGCACTCTCAACTGAAGTTCATTGAAAATTCACGCGTTATATAGCCACTAAAACCTTTTTACCCTATCTGCTCAGCCCGCGTTTCAAAATTCAAACTCATTTGTAGATAAGGATATGGACGTGTCACTTATACATTTCTTCTCCCTGTTCCTAATTTCAAACACCTTGTGTAGCTCTCGCGACACTTTATCTTTGTACCTAGCCAAAATCTTAGTGTCATTGAAGGCCGGGGTGCACGAGCATCTATCACAATGAATTGCAAGGCGTTCACACGTGCACGAGCATCTATCACAATGAATTGCAAGGCAAGGCGTTCATAGTGCGAAATTCAGAATGCGTCATTGGATTTTTGAGGGAGGGGGCAGTGTATGCGCAGTGGGTTTTCCATTGACGTCGATGATTTGTTTTACTCGATTCCTCATAAACCCCTATTCTCGGCGGTGAGACAATACATAGACCAGAACGAAATTGTCGCCTTCCAGAATTCTTCGGGCATCAATGTTGATAGCTTTCTTGAGCTCCTGGTGTTTTACTTACACACATACGTTTGTGTCATTCGAAGGGAGTCTTTATGTGCAAAGAAAAGGCATTTGCATCGGTTCCAGTGTTGCACCTGTTTTGTGTAACATTCTTCTCGGCATCTGTGGAAAAAACGTTGGTTTGAAAATTTCGAACAATGACAATGTGAAGATTTTCGGATACGTCGATGATTTCCTCGTCCTCAGCCGCTCGGCGGGGCCCCTTGCAGTGAAGTCGTTTAGTTGCAAGACGTGTTTCAATTGTGTTGCCTCGGGTTGACATTTACGCATGAATTGGCAAAAGAAAGCAAACTGCAATTCTTGGACCTCGAGCTATCCTTTTGGGGGACCATGTTTGTCTGGAAGTATGCGCCTCAGAACAAAGAAGGGCATCCTTCCTTTTGATCCCGCCCACTCGAAGGTTGTGAAAAGGGGCATAGCCAGTTCGTGCCTGGGGGCTTCCTTCAGAAAGTCATGTTTGCACAGTGCGCAAGGCAGCTTTGAGGGTCAGATAGAACGCCTGCAGAGGGCTGGTTTTCCGCTGAGATGTTTGGTTGAAGTGGCAGAAAGCTTAATAAAATAGATTAAAGGTAATCAGAAATCAAACAGCGATAGACCGACTTCGAGGCCTGTTGTCATTTCGTATATGCACAATGTCACGCACAATCTAAAAAAGGTAGCCCAGCGCTACAATGTACCGGTAGTTTTTTCAGCGCCCAATAAGATGGCGCGACTTTGTCGCCAGATAAATTCCCCACAGCCGTCTTCAGATCCGTGCACTACTAAACACCGAAATAAGTACGTCGAATGCGCCACATGGCGTCGTCTATGAAATCCCCATGACGTGTGGGATGACATACGTGGGCCAGACGGGCAGGTGCGTTAATGATCGCACCCGCGAGCACGCTGCCTCTACAAGAACGACGCCTTCGGGGCATCTTGCAATTCATTGTGATAGATGCTCGTGCACCCCGGCCTTCAATGACACTAAGATTTTGGCTAGGTACAAAGATAAAGTGTCGCGAGAACTACACGAGGCATTTGAAATTAGGAACAGGGAGAAGAAATGTATAAGTGACACGTCCATATCCTTATCTACAAATGAGTTTGAATTTTGAAACGCGGGCTGAGCAGATAGGAGTAAACAGGGTTTTTGTGGCTATATAACGCGTGGATTTTCAATAAACTTCAGTGGAGACTCAGGGGCGGGTGCAGGAATTTCCCGAGGGGGGGGGGCTCGGCTGTTGGTCAGCGTACCGTATGTTTAGGAACCCCTCCCCTCTCTCCTCTCGTTTCACGCCCCAACTTTTGCGCATGCAGAAATCAAGAGGGGGGGTCAGACATCCGGACCCCCCTCTAAATCTGCCCCTGGTTGGGAGTGCGCCTTGTCCTGTTTCCCTTCGTCTGTGTCCCTGTATTTTTTGGGCGCTTTTTGTTTGGAATCTTTAAAACTTTCTCGAGGATCTTTTTACTCCATGCAATCCCCTTCATAGTGGACTTTTTGAGACACTTAAGTTGATCTGCAACGAGAAAGCGCTTAAGTCCAAATTGTAAATTCTTCTCTTCACGTTGCAACTGATACTCCTGTCATTGCGCCAATATCAGTGTAATCTGCATTGAATATCGTTCTTTGTAGCTCTTTGTTATTCATCAGTACACCAGAAAAACTGGCATTCTAATTGTTATACCTGTGAGGCAAGGAGTGGCAGGACGATTGAAGGACTGGCGAACAGCTTTATTCCGCAGAAGCCGGCAGCGGTCTGGCTGCGCGTATGACGGTGCTCTTTTTATAGAGCGCCCGGTGACGTCATTACTACGCGTGCTGCTGATAGCAACGGCGGCGGCCTCCAGCACTTCTTGAACCGCAGTCATGGGGCTTCATAGCGGTCGGTGGGGTCTTCTTTGGCGTTCTGGGTACCGCCGAGTGGCAGCGTTACTGGGGCTGACGGGCACCGTTTGTCTTGGGGAGACAGTAGACGGAGGCGATACGTCGGCTTCATACGCAGGATAGATGGTGTCGGTATCGTCCTCCCACACGAGTGACGGCGCTGTCCCTGCAGTAGACGCTGAGCGCAAGTGGTCCTTTTGTCGCCTCCAAGTACGGAGTCCATCCGGTGTCCGCACCTTGACCACGTATGACACTGGTCCCGTCCACTGCAGTACTGTTGCGTGGAGCCATATGGGGCCGCTCCTGAAATTACGCACGAACACTTCATGGTTCACTTCGAACACACTGTTAGCACCACTGCACCATGAAGTCTGCTCAAACTGACGTGCTCTGATAGTACGATCAGGAGCCGGCTTCAGTGCATCCAACCGTGTCCGTGGCTGACGACCCAGAAAAAGAAAAGATGGGGTTTCTTGAGCTGTCGCATGCGGAGTGTTGCGGATATGTCATTAGGAATTTCGACAAGGTTTCCTCCATACTTTCAGTTGCAGGGCCTTTTCGGAGTGCGTTCTTTAGGGTCTGCACAAATCTCTCTGCGAGTTCCTTGCTGCTGTTGTGATATGCAGATGTAAGAACCTGGCGAACTGCAGGCTCTTTAAGGAACTCCTTAAACTCGGATGATGTAAACTGCGCACCGTTGTCACTAACCAGAGCTTCTGGTGCCCCATATCGAGCGAATAGATCGCGCAGTTTTGTTATCGTTGCTTCTGCGGTGATAGATGTCATGACAAAGACCTCAGGCAATTTAGAATGCGCGCTCTACAATGACTAATAGCATACGACCGCGAAGAGGGCCCGCAAAGTCGACATGTACCCGTGACCACGGTTGTGTCGGCCATGACCACGGGTGCAATGGTGCCTTATGTGGCATATGGCGCTGCTGTTGGCATGCTGTACAGTGTCTCACTTGGTTCTCCAAGTCCGTCTCCAAGTGAGGGCCACCATACGTAGCTTCGGGCAAGTGCTTTGCTCCGCACGATTCCTGGGTGTCCCTGGTGTAGCTCCTCCAGGACCAGCTGTTGAAGCTTTGGGGGCACGACGACTCTCATTCCATACATCAGGCTCCGCTCGTGGACTGTGAGTTCTCATGCGTCTGTCAAAATAGGGCTTCAACACTCTATCATCAAGGTGCGATGGCCATCCCTTCTTGGTGAAGTCTACGACCAGGCTGAGGACGGGATCACGCTCTGTCTGACGAGCGATGTCCTTACTGGTGGCTGGTAGAGATGCCAACCGCAGCGTATAAAACGTCCTCGTCATGATTGTCGTCTGCGTCTCGTGAACTGTAATAGCCGCGTCCCACTAGAGCGACAGACAGCAACAAACGACAGCGACACACGACAACGAGCGACAAAAGACATCGACAGACAGCCTGTTTGTCGTAGTCCGTCGGAGTCCGCCGTCCCACCTGGCGGACACGACGAAGAACACGGGGACAAGGAAATTTGTTTCCTAGTGGGACTGGTGTTGTCAACAAAACACTTCAAAATACACAGACAAACAGAGTCGGACGACACGGTTTTCGTGTTTCGCTCTTTGGGCGAAAACGCTTCGACAAACATGGTTGAAGTGGAGACAGCTATTTTTCTCTTCGAATAATTTATTCAAATAATCGATCACGGACGTGACGGAATAACCATCGACACCGATACCACTGATCTCCAGTGTTATTTCCAAGTTTTCAACGACATCAATCGTTCTTTGTGCCAAAAGCCTACTCTCAGACCGCACGAACGATGGCCACGAATGGTGTCGAATTCGATTCTGAATTAGAAGGTATCCTAATACAAATGATCGAGGATCGCCGGTTCCTGTGGGAGATCCGACATCCAGATTACCATAAAAAAAACTTAAAGGAGCGGGCCTTCGCCGACATCACGGGCGCCTTGGGGTTCGGCGACAGGAGTGAGTACTCGTTTATCTTTTTGCTCCTGATGTCAGAAATCACCAAAAATATTCAGAGTCGCAATAGACCAATTGCTAAATTACCCAAGCATCGAGCAGAATGCAGGGATTGGTGTTCCACGCGCCGCATGTGCTGGCCTCAGCGGTAGTAACTTTTCTAATGCAAATGCCTAAAACAAAACGCATCTTGCACGCGCGTTCGTCAACGCTTTATTTTGGTCATTTACTTAAAATGTTTTATACGGGGAAGGCGTGCGCGTGGAACACTAATTTCTGCATTCTCCTTGATGCTTGGGTAATTTAGCAATAGGTCTATTCTCGCCGCACGACGGCCGCATTCTACCATTCCGTGGTGTGTGCTGTGGCAAGAAAGGCGCGAGCACAGTGGCGCAAGTGCCCGCGGAAGCAGTGGCGTAGGCAGGGTGGCGGTTTAGGGAATTACCCCCCCCCCCCTTTTCCTAAAAATATTTTCTAATTTTTTAATTTTTTTTAGTAAAGGAAGACAAATACTGGACGACTACCGAATTGTTCTAGCCAGCCGAGGGGAGGGGGGGGACGGGACGACGACGGCCGTGTTCGTACCGGTGAATTGTACAGTACATCGAGACTATACACGCAAAGATAAGACAAAGCCGCCCCCCCCCCCCCTGGTCATAACAATCCCAACCCTTCCCCGAAAATAATTCTCGACTACGCCACTGCACAGAAGTAAACGTCTCTTTAGATCAGCAGACACACCAGTTTTATTCAAGAATGACTGAGTAAACACATTAGCATGAATTTCGGAGATTTGACATCTACACACTTTGGAGCATTCAACACCTCAAAATCGTGCTGCTGTTTGTCAAGGTGTCATAATTTTGTTTCAATGCATTGCAGTTGACAAAGTAAAGAACAAGTGGACGAACCTCCGGTCCCAGTACCAGAGGGAGAACAGGAAGGTGAAAGACACGCAACGCTCTGGTGCTGGGGCCGACGATGTGCACGTCCCAAAATGGGTGCACTTCAAGAAGATGCGGTTTTTGTCCAGTGGTGCACCGGAAGCTCCAAGTGAGTCGACTGCCGAGGCGCCTGAAGCAGTCCATGTTTCCCAGGACGATATGGTGAGTGCCCTAACCGAGGGGACCTTTCCCCTTGACCGAGAAAAGTTGGTGCTTGCAGCATATATTCGGGAGCCCGGGATCGCTAAAAAGTCGAGTTCATGACCAAACAGTATGGCGCCTAGGGTGCCCAAATATTTAGCTCCACAACGGAGAGGAGTACTCATTACATTTGGCCATATATTTGCCAAAAGGTGCTGCAGATCTGCATGCTATAGCCCTCGCACAAAAGTTGAAAAAATTATATAAAAAAAAACACTTAAAAGATCACTAAAATACCCATCACTGTTGAGGTCAGCACCTCCAAATATGAGAGGATTGCAGCAGTGTTCCATAACAATTGCAGAAATATCTTGTCTCACTGAGTTTATGAGCCCCTCCCTATGCCTTAGGTTTGACTTCGGCAATTAGTACCTCGTGGAATCATGATGGCCTTGTTAACTACACATGTTGAACTGTTTTTGTGAAAAACTGCACGTCACATACACTAAAAGTCCCAATATTTTGTTTAACACTCGTGTGAAAAACTGCACATGACATCCACTGAAAGTCCTCTTTAGTTCAACACTTGCAAATGAAAGAAAAAGATAAAGTGCAACACAAATTGTCTGCAGGATGCCTGCCATGTGCCTGAAGAGTACAGGTCGGGAGACGAGAGCCCACCACCTGAGGCACCGGCCAAAAGGAGCCGCCGTCACGGCACGGAGGAACTGGCCACGAACAAGGCGGCACTGCTGCAGGCAGCGGTGAACAGCCTCAAGTCAGCCAAGGAGGTGGAGCCCGACGAGTGTCGGGGCTTCGGCCTCATGATGGAGGGACTTGCTCGGACCATTCCGAGGGGTACCAGCAGGCAGCTGGGCATGCTTGCCGCCCATAAGGCCCTGGTGGAGGCAGCCATATCTGCTCAGGTCGTTGTGGTCGCTGCACCAGAATAAAGGAAGTCTGCATATGAGCTCTCTTTATGTTTACTTGTTGAGCAGTACCAGACACCAGTGATTTCCCTACCAACCCCCTAGGGTAGGTGTACGCCCCCCTTAGTTTGTCTGAGGGCACCCCCTAAAACAGAAAAATAATTGCCTCCGTCTGCTTAACCCCCCCCCCCCCCCAGACACACACCCTAATTTTAATTCCTGGGGAAACCCCTGCCAGACACTTTCTCGTAAGTTACATTCAGTGCAGGGAAAAGGTACAGATCAGTGGATGTAGATTTCCAGCAGAACATCACCTATTTATTAATCCACACCACAACATACTCATCCAAACTTGGTTTGGATAAGTATGCATAAAAACAAAGAACAGATCTCAGCTCGGAAGCCATAACCACCCAAGCTCTGTTAATTTACTGTTAGTGTATTCCGTTAACTATCAAAAAAATGTTTGGTATTACTTGTAATATGTGTCAGATTCCTATACATTGGAAAATAAGGAAATCTTGTGGCATTAGAGAAATGTGGGGGCATCCTTTTGGTGGATTGTGAAGTAGCAAAGCTTGGGAGAGACTGTCTTAACAAATGACACATACCATTACTTCAGTAACTTCCACTGCCAAGAGACTTGGCCTTCATCCCAGAAGTACTCCTTGAAGACCGTCCGAACGGCTTTGGCGTCGGTTGATGGCTTGCCGCCAATGCGTTGCACAGGGAAGACTACCTTGTCGTTCACGTCTTTCCTCCATGTGCCACCGCGTACTGTTCCTGAAGTAGAGCAAGAATAAAAAGCATTTTGTAAAATGGAATAGGCATATGCTAACAGTATACGAAATTAAGTCCTCATTGGGCGCGCTAAGTTCGCACTCGTTTACTCCTACTCCGACACTCCAAGTTTCATACTCCAAGCGCAGCAGCTAAATGGAGCGTAGATACGGCAGTGCGACACACCAAAACTATCGACGAGCCGCATGAGCCACTTCCAACCGCACGGTTATGAACCCGTCATCTCATGAATACGAGTGGTAGAAGTCGAAATTATTTTGAACATAAATTAATTAAGGCCTCTGTAACGCAGGAGTCAAAAAAAAAAAGACTGACGTTAGGAAGTTTATATATGAATGTTTTAATATTTGTGAAAAGTCTGAAGACTTCCTTCGAGCATGTATGCAGAAAGTTCTTTGACCGAGCTATTTATTGACCATGCATGTTGTTCAGATTTAAATGAAAGAACATTCTTGAACCCGCTTGTCGACGCAAAAACTGTCAAACCTGTCAGATGTCCCATGGTTCCGTCTTGCTGCACAAGACTGAATCCGTCGATCTGCTACGTCGATACCGGCACACAGCCGTTCAATAGATAGCATGTCAATTCGTTTTTAGGCGAGATGTATGAACAAACCTCTTCCGCAACGCTAACTGGTTTCAGCTCTTTAATTGAAGTATCTTTATTCACTGGGCTAACCCTATTGGAAAATCTTGATGACGGAAACATGTTGGAAAAACCTCATGCAAGCGTAACCGTAATATGGGACATCCTATACCAGCGAAAAGGCGGCTCCAACATAGTGGATTAAGGCGGAACGGTACAGTCGGTTGGAACCATAGAAGCGTGCAAGCCAGTATGGGACATCCTATACCAGCGAAAATGCGATGCCACCGTGGTGGAGGCGTATATGGCTCCACCATGCTGGTACTGCCTTTTCACTGCTCTACAGGGTGATTTTTTAAGCTTTACATACTTGTTTAAAAAAGGGTCGTGACAAGCTACACTTCAGCGGTTTGTGCAGGTTGAGTTATACGGCCAGGGGTACGTAGTATAGAGGCCTAATCGTAACGATCACTCGAGATAATTAAATACAATTTGTTAATTAACTTTTAGAGCGCAGCTCTAGTGCGCCTCGTTTCCGGCTTGAGCGGCGTCAGCTGTCGCCGTCGCCGTCGGCGCTCGGCGTAACCGTGCGGCGCATCATGGGAAATATCCCATAATGCACCGCGCGGACGAGGGGGAGGAGGAGGGAGAGGGGGAAGGGGAGGGGAGGAGGAAGGGGAGGTGAGGAAGGAGGAGGGGAGGAGTGTTGTATCCTGACTGATTATTTTATTAGTACTTCATCTTCTTTTATACTAAATTTCCTCTCTTCGTCTTCGTCATCTTCACTCAACAATAAACAGTCTGGTATTGGCCACCGCAGCGTTCGGTCGCACGTTCCCGACCTGCCGGGTCCACCGAGGACACCACCGAGGACACCACAAACCTTTTGGCGACGAGGATGGAGGGATTCGGACTTAAGCCGCCTCCAGACTTCTTGGACAAACCAGGAACTCCGAAAATTCCATGGGAGCGATGGATTTCGATTTTCGAATGCTTCCTCGGAGCGTCTGGTGCCCTTCAACTGTCCTCGGAACGCCGCCAATACCTGCTCCGCCACTGCCTGGGATTGGAAGGTCAGCGGATATTCGACACCCTGCCTTCCTCCCGCGCTGTCGCTGTGCCGTCGCCAGCAACGACGTCAGCGGCAGCCGGCTCTCCTGCCAGTTCTTCAGTTGTTGCTACACCGACGAGCAGAGACGTATACCAAGAGGCTGTGGATTCCCTAAGCGCACACTTCCAAAGGTCGTGCAACATCAGCCTTGAGCGCCATCGATTTCGCCGGCGCTACCAACGTCCGGAAGAGTCTTTGTCAGATTACTTGACTGATCTCCGAGTATTGGCAGTTCCGGCCAACTTCGGCCTTCAACAGGACGAGAACATCCGAGAGCAGTTCACAGCTGGAGTGCTGTCAACTCAGGTTCGTGAACGGCTACTTCTGGACAGCAATCTCCCCTTCGACCAAGCTGTTCAAATCGTCCTCAACATCGAAAGGACCAAGGCCGAGGCCAAGGAGCTGACCATTGCCACAGAACAGCAGTCGACATGCCACGTCGCCCATGACGTTCACAAGGTCGACTATCGCCGACAGTTTCCTCGTGGAACGTCGTCCTCCCGTAAGCCGTCGGGACGGAACTTTCCACCTCAGCGCAATACGCGGCAGAGTTCACCGTTCCATCAAGCGTCAAGTGAGTACGCTCCATCTACGTCAACTAGATCGGCATACCGCGCCCTGACATGCCATGACCAGCGCTCGGTTCCCTCAATGGCATTAGCGCAAAATTACCGCGCCTTTCAAAAACAAACGCCCATGCGCCGCGAGATGAACTATCGCGACGATAGAAAATGCGCGAACTGCGGGTATGGTATTGAGCACTGTCAAAGCTACGACACTTGTCCGGCACGAGGAAGAACGTGCAACGGCTGCGGCCGAATCGGGCATTTCCATCGCATGTGCCGCAGCACACTTAAGCCCTTACGCCGTCAGAACCGCGTCCAAATTCAGGAAATCTTCTCAGACGAAGAAGACGAACAAGTAGTTCTCCACGTGTCTACGCTTTCCCGGATGGGAATATATATCAGCGTCATAATCTACGGTAGGCCTCTACAGTTCCTCCTGGATACAGGTTCCTCAGTGTCTATCGTCGAAAAAGACATTTTTCAAAAGTACTTCAGAAGTGATGCGAAGATCGTCCCACCGCCGGTGACCCTGCTCAATTATTCCCGGCAACGTATCGAGGTACTGGGAGCCTTCTCCGCGTCAGTACAATTTAAGACACGTTCAGCGAAAATTCTCTTTTACATTGCGAATACTGGAACGTCGTTGTTGGGGATGGATGCCGTGAAAGCTTTGGATCTACAAATTCAAGGGTCCACAATGAGCTGTTTGTACACGGAAGCCGATGAATCAGTAGAAACCTGCTCAAATAGTTTCGAGACCGGCATGAACGGAGACTCATCCTCTTCGGGTCACAGCTCTACGAGCCATCCTCAACAGCACGAGGAGCCGTCGACGCTGCATTCAACACCGTCTACACAACTCTCAGAGAGAGACGAGTCATCAGAAGCTATAGAAGCTGCATGGAGGTCGCGCCTGCGACCCCAAGAGGCTTCGTCTTCTTCGAAAGTTTTGACGCCGGTAGCTTCCAATTCCGAAACCACAGAACTTTCGCCGACTCGACCGGGCCTTCCGACGTCTTTGAATGACTTCGGTCATCTCTTCACCCCTGAGCTGGGCCACGTCAAAGGCTACACCCACAAGGTGAAGATCCGGAGCTCAGTGCGGCCCGTGCAGCACAAGATGCGTCGCATCCCATTAATGGCACGAAAACCTGTCACGGAAGAAATTAAGCGCCTTGAGGCAGCAGGAGTAATCGAACGCATCAGCGCATCCGAATGGGTTTCACCTATTGTTGTAGTACAAAAGAAAGATGGGTCGATCCGGATGTGTGTAGACCTCAGGGAAGCTAACAAGGCTGTCGTTATTGACAGCTACCCTTTGCCTCACATCGAGGAGCTTTTGAATGCGCTACATGGGGCAAAGCGTTTCTCCAAATTGGACTTGGCGTCAGCCTACCACCAAGTCACCCTTCATCCTGAGAGTCGAGACTTAACAGCATTTATAACACACGAAGGCCTTTTCCGCTTCAAGCGTGTTTGCTTCGGCCTCGCGTCCGCTCCAGCAACATTCCAAGAGATGATGGCAGCAATTCTAGAAGGATGTAAAGGAGTTTTATTTTATCTTGATGACGTCATCGTCTTTGGAAAGTCCAGAGAAGAGCACTTAGAGCGACTGCGCCATGTTCTGCAGCGTATCGCTGAGGCTGGACTTAAACTGAACAACAAATGCGTTTTTGATGTGCCCGAACTCTCCTTTTTGGGCCATCACGTCAGCGGAGAAGGAATCGCTCCACTTAAACAGAAACTGGACGTCATCAACGCGACTCCCATCCCGACGGACACTACACAACTAAGATCATTCCTAGGGATGGTAGAGTACTATAGCCGTTTTGTCCCTCGGCTTGCAGCAGAAGTCGAGCCCCTGCGCAAGTTCTTGCGGAAGGACATTCCTTTTATATGGGATACCGAAGCGAACACCTGCTTCACGAAGATCAAAAGTCTGCTGTCCTCAGCACAGATTTTGAAGATGTTTGATCCCAACCTTCCCATAATCATCTCGACGGACGCATCTGGGTACGGACTCGGCGCCGTACTTCAACAGCACAATGGGAAGGAAGTACAAACAGTCGCTTTCGCCTCTCGCACGCTAACAACTGCAGAGCGAAAATACTCAGTGGGCGAAAGAGAAGCGCTCGCGTGCCTGTGGGCTTGTGAACGGTGGCACAACTACCTGTGGGGCCGGCGTTTCACACTTCAAACAGACCACCAGGCCCTAGTGACGTTGTTGGCAACACGTGGAACAGGCCATCGACCACTCCGAATAACAAGATGGTCGACACGCCTTCTTCGCTACAACTTTGAAGTCAAATTCCAACGCGGAGCCGAAAACCAAGTTGCTGACGCGCTTTCTCGCCTTCCTCAGCCGGAAGATGAAGGCGGTACTGAATTTGAGGAAGAGATCATTTCTTACATCGCACTGCAAAACGAATGTATAACAAAGCTTCAACTGCAAGAGGCCACAGCCAAGG
The DNA here is from genome assembly GCA_037355805.1 of Ixodes ricinus. Classification (NCBI taxonomy): domain Eukaryota; kingdom Metazoa; phylum Arthropoda; class Arachnida; order Ixodida; family Ixodidae; genus Ixodes; species Ixodes ricinus. The sequence continues at coordinate 13,378 of JAZHYW010045178.1, read as the reverse complement.
ATGCAGTCTTGTCGAGTGTGATGTCCTTCGTTACGTCTGCGTGGCCTCCAAGACGAACCTTGTCATCTGATGTAATATCATTCTACGACGTGAAGGACGATCTTGCCGTTGACGACGGCATCCTTCTGCGCGATGAAAGATTTGTGATACCCCGAGAGCTTCAAGGTACTCTCATCAACAAGGCGCACGAGGGGCATCCTGGTATCGTCAAAACCCGCACGAGACTCCGCGAACTCTACTGGTGGCCAAAGATAAACGATCAAGTGGAGCAGGTCATCCACGCCTGTAACATTTGTCAGGCATCTGACAAAAGCGCAAAGACCTTCGCGACTCCACTTCAACCAGTATCTTACCCCGATCGACCGTGGTCTAAGGTTGGAATGGACATTGTGGGACCTTTCGAGCGTGCAGAACCATCATGCCGCTACGCCATAACTCTAGTAGACTACTTTTCCAAATGGCCCGAAGTACAATTTTGTGCCGACGTCACCACAACAAGAGTTACAGAGTTTTTGCATCTGGTATTCTCCAGAGAGGGTTTCCCAGAAAGCATTGTTACCGACAACGGCCCACAGTTCATTTCCCAACAGTTCAAAGAATTCCTAGGATCTCGTGGAATCAAACACCACTTGATTTCCATATATCACCCGCAAGCCAACGGGCAAGTTGAGAGATTTAATAGAACACTTAAGGGCTTCATCCAGTGCGCATCTGAAGAAAAACGAAAAATTAGGACAGCGGTGGTGGACTACCTAGGCATCTACAGATGTACGCCTCATGCCACAACTGGACTGTCCCCCGCACTGCTTCTCCATGGTCGCAAACCCCGGACTCGACTGAATATCTTAGGGCTGTCGTCGTCCCAATTCCTTCGCAACCCCTTCGAAGAGGTTCAGCGACTTCGACAGCGAGTTAAACAAACACAAGAAAAAACCAAAACGTATACAGACAAGAGAAGAGGAGCCAAAACTCCTAAGTTCAAAGTTGGAGACCTGGTTCGAGTGAAGAAGCCAGGGCATATTCGAAAAGGATCAAGGTCGTTCAGCAGCCCTCTTCGAATATTAGAACGTGTGGGTCGCTGGACATTCAGACTCGAAGATGGGCGAGTGTGGAACGCTTCTAAGTTCGCCGCCGTCCCGCAACCTTCGTCTTCCGGCCCTATCACCAATCAAGCTTCAGATGTCCGCTTGAGGGCTAGAAAAGCTGATACGGGATCTGACCACCACAGCTGGCAACCACCATCTGGGCCATCACGCCGACACAGTCAGCCGGGATCACTGGCTCAACGCGGGTTACCAGCGGAGTCACCTCCGCTGCCACATCCTCTACCTGGCGGACCACTGGCGGAGTCACCCCTGCGTCCTGTCGCGGGATTGGCAACTGCGCCATTTACGCCGCCTAGGCTGGACGCTCCTGGAAACAGGCGAGAGCGACCCCGCCGAAAACGAAGACCACCGGAGCGTTTCGGCTATGATGTTGCCAGCCAAACAAGGTGAACTGCGTTATGAATGACTGCGTCAATGGTGTGCTTCCGATATTGAACTCTTTTATGAACAACTGTGTTGACTGTGTGACTTTGATATGAACCCTACTTATTTCTGTATTAGTAATCTTTTTCCTTCATTATTTTTATTTGGTTAGTTATCGTCTTTCGTCTTTCTCTTCCACTATACTTTCATTTTTCTTCTTTTATCTTGTTTTATATTACACTGAATTTCTCAAAATGGGAGGGGGAAAATGTTGTATCCTGACTGATTATTTTATTAGTACTTCATCTTCTTTTATACTAAATTTCCTCTCTTCGTCTTCGTCATCTTCACTCAACAATAAACAGTCTGGTATTGGCCACCGCAGCGTTCGGTCGCACGTTCCCGACCTGCCGGGTCCACCGAGGACACCACCGAGGACACCACAAGGAGGAAGGAGGGGGAGGAGGAGAGGAGGGAGGAGGAGGAAAGGGAGGAGGAAGGAGGAGGGGAGGAGAAGAAGAAAGGGAGGAGGTGGAGGAGGGAGAGGGGGAAGGGAGGAGGGGAGGAGAAAGGAGGGGGAGGAGGAGGGAGGAGGAGGATGGGAGGAGTAGGAGGAGTATTTGGTAGGATGAGGAGTTGAGGAGGAGGGAGGAGGAGTATACCCTCCCCTCAGTACCCTTCCCTCCTCCTCCTCAAGAGCTGCGCTCTAGTTCGGCGTTACAGGGAGTTGTAAACGGCTTTCATTTTTTTTAATTACTGAAATTGAACACATGGTTTCAATTAGAAACGTGATGAGAGTCATCGGAAACCACTAAATCAACTCTTTTTAGAAGGATATAATGCAGAGGTAGCATTTGAATTACTGAAAATTAACACATGGTTTCAATTAGAAACGTGATGAGAGTCATCGGAAACCACTAAATCAACTCTTTTTAGAAGGATATAATGCAGGGGTAGCATTTTATACGTTCAGTAAAAACGCTTTATCTGGATCCGTTTCGGTTTCGTATCAGAGCACATTTCTGCGCCCACGGTCCTGTTCCTTAGGGGTTTAGTAGCGCAACACACGTGCGCCTTGCTTCCCTCCATCCTATGAGGGAGGCGAGGTGGCGGCTTTGCACTGCAGCCAGTGGTAGCAGCATCGCAGGTGCAAAGATGCGCTCTGATAAGAAACCAAAGTCTGGAAACGCGTCCTAATTAAGCCTTTCTTTTAGAATGCCGCAAAAAGCTGTTTCCATCTTATATATTCACGCAAAGGGTTGATTTAGTGTTTTTCGATAATGCTTAGCAACTTTCTAATTGGAAATTATGGGTCTATTTTTACTAATTAAAAATTTAAGGAACATATTATACATAAAGGGAAGCTAGAGTGGTCTTGTATTTGAGGAAACACATTCAAATCTTCTTCATTTGATCTCCAGAATCTCAAATATCAAAATTATTTGGTAATTTGGTGAATCGAGGCTGCAAAGAATCATTTTTAAAGTATCACTGGAGGCACTCTTTCCCGGAGAGTGACGTCACAAAAGGAGCTTTCGAAATCTCTGCTCACGCATCTTCAGCGCCAATCAAAGCTATGCACGCACACGCTATTGTTAAAAAGGGGAAAAAAGACATCACGACTAGTGCCAGTGCGGGAGAATACACCTAGAAAGTTTGCGATTGGACGCGCGGTCCTCAAGCGACACATGCTTGGCAGCTGAAAAATCCCCTTACGACGTCCCTACTGGTCGGATTTTTTTTGTGTTTTCTCAAGTTTAGTTACATCTTTGGAGAAAACAAACGTGATATTCAGATTTACGGGATAAGACTACACTAGAATCAACCTCCATCTAGTTTTCTGAAAGAAGTCTTGCACTTCCCTTTAATAAGCCGACTCATCATTACAATTAGCCCTTTATACCATGCCCTCCTGGCCATATAACTCACGTGCACTGACTGCGTAAGTGTAGCTTTTACGGCTTTTTTTTCAACAAATCTGTAAAGCATACAAAGCACACCCTATAGCATGTCCCCTAATACGATACGACTGTATGGTTCCTTCCCCACTTGCATCCTTCGGGAGAGATTCGCAGACATCCAGCGTTCCATTGGAATGCTGGATGTCAGCGAGTCTCTACATCAGCGATTGGTTTGAAACAAGCATGATGTTTGCACACAAATAAGCTCTTGTCCGAGGTCCTCGAGGAGCACTAATAGCAGTGGCGAAATGTAGTGACGTGGTAAATTTGGTAGCAAGTATTTATTTCTAGAAAAATTGCATGCAGCAAAGCTTAACTTTGCTCAAAAGATGATAAATATAAATTAATCAATACTGAACAAAGGTGTCCCTTGAGCTGTCAGGCCAAACTCCCACTCTTGCCACTCAGGAGTTCCCAACTTGTGCGTAGAGGGTCAGCACAACCCAGATTTGTGCTGCGAGCGCACCTGCGATACAAAAATTGAATAAACATGAGATGAAAAATAAAGGACGTTTACAATACTCTTTAATGCGAACTTAGAGCGCAGATCTTGAGGAGGAGGATGGGAGGGTATGCCCCTCCTCCCCCTCTCCTCTTCTGCTCCCTCCCATTTAGCGGGAAATTTCCCTAAATTTAGCAGGAAAATTTTCTCACTAAATTTAGCAGGGAAATTGATGTCACGTGACCTCAACACCAATTCAGTTTTCCCACTAAATGTAGCGGGGAAAACGACATCACATGACTTTGTGTCACGTCAGCCAGAAACAAACACAGTTTCTCCACTAGATTTAGCTGAAAAATTAATGTCAAATGACCTCTACATTAATTCAATTTCCTGCCAAGTTTAGCGGGGCAGTTATGCCGATGGCGACGCCGCGAAACGGGCACCTAAGAGCTGCGCCCTAAAAACTAAATGCCTCACATGAAATAAAGTGATAATTAAAGATAAGACAAAGAAAAGAGAATCTAAGATACCGCTTTAATATCATTCCTTTTGTCCGTTCTCAAAAATTTCGATTTCAAGAAATGTTTATCTCTTTATTCATACCCAGAGAACCCCCCCCCCCCCCAGTTTCAGCATGAATGCAATAAATCAGTGCAGACTAGACCTTGTAAACCGTAATCCACATGAAAATGAATGTTTGCCACATAGTCTTGCATGAGTCGGTGGCTCAGATCTCTAAATACATTTGTAGTGAGGAACGTTCTTGAATAAAACTTTTGGGCTTTGAATTTGACAGTTTAAACATCCATAAGGAACACTGTATGCCACTGATTGTTTTGTGACATATCAGAAATGGCGCAGCACTGTCATCCTTGCATACCTAACAAAAGTTTGCATTTTTTTAGCATGGCATGTGCTATTCTGATACCTATACAGCCCTCTTCACAAAATTTCGTCTATAGAGCTCTTTCTTGGTTCTTAACTCACATGACAGATTTCGTAGCTTGAATTCTCACTCGGCATCAACACTTCTATATATTGATGTAATAGTGAAAGACAAGATGTATGGACTTGAGTACGGCTCGACAAGCACAGATGTAAAGAAAAGTACTGCCGAAAACTCAAATGTCAAAATAAAAATTATTAGGTAGAATGCGAATACAATTATGGATATGGTAATGAATACAATTAGCACGTTCAATAAGAATAATATGTGTTAGACGCACACTCAAAGAAACCTGTTGCATTTATATTCATGCAAATTACTTCAGAGAACCAAGCGCTGCAGTCTCGGGTGGGAGTTCGATGAATGATCCTACCAAAAATGAGTGTAGGCGGAAAAAGCAGTTTGATCTGCGACAATGAGCATTACATAAGTGGCATGTCATTATTACTGTTTCAGTGCCGACTGTTTCAAACTGTCTGTCGAGTCATTCGTTGAGTTCCCTCTGTACATTACAAGGTTTGGCTCTCTCGCATGCTTTGCGAAGAAATTGATGAACTGGAAATATCTTGCGTAGTTCTAGAAAAACGATTTCCAAAATCTTATCTCAGCATCACAAAGAAATATAAAAAGTTTCTAGAGACAAGGTTAGTGCAGGAGTTGAATAAAAGAAATACTTAGTTCTGCGAAACCATCTTGCCGAAGTAAACGCATAAAGTTCCCCTAAGTAGAGCTAGTCATTACGGACCATTGTGCCCATTGCATACCATAACAGCGGCACACAGTATCTATTTTACTGACTAAAGGGTACTCAATCAAATATTCGTCCCGGCTTGCGTTTTAGGAAAATCTCTAAATTTACAAGAACTATTAAGACAACGGCTTAAAAAAAAGCAATGGCAAAACCAACAATCGAATTTGCCTGCTCTCCAGTAACACGACATCTGTGGCAGGCAGACCTGCAGTCATAAAAAACAGAGTATGTCCTATGTATAATTTTTTTCGTGCTGCAAAGCAAGCGCTGGAAGGAGGTTTCACAACATTAACCAAATTTCTTGCAATCAGTCGAGAAAAAGTTAGAGCAGTGAACTTGTCCTTGCCCCCGGCATAACGTTTTAGTATTGCCCGTGGAAACTCAAATAAATATGTAAATAAAAACAACAAAGACTAACCCTCATAAAAAATCTGTAACTTTGGCAAAGAAAAGTTATCATTGACACAAATATGTGGGATACAGTTGTACATCGTCCATTTGTGTGCTTAACCAATTTTGAGGCAAATCGGCGACACTGAAAAGAAAACGCCCGAGTACCATTAAGAGAAAGACAAAAAGGATGCATACCTACACCAGAAAACTTTAGGACGACCACGGGCAGGAAACTCTGGTGATGCTCTTGAAGTGACTCCCTGCAATGGGCCTGCGCAGACCACAGAACAAGATCAGGCAGAGCTTGCAGCCATAAGGTGCTTCATACCATGAAGTTCCCGAAGCAGCTGCAATTGGAAGTAAAGTGCATTTCATTTCTCTGCAGAACAGAGAGTTTAATAGCTAGCATGCATTCATAACGTGATACAGTCATGAATGCACAGACTTTTCAATGCAGCACTATATCACCAAATTGTTAACCGTGCCGGGCAACACTCAAAATTGGAAGCATTATTCCAAACTATCTCAGCTTAAAGTTAACCATGGCAGAAGCTTCAAGCCATCCTTGCAAATTCAGTGCAGAAAGCAAGCCATGTGACCTTCTAGTTGGACGCCATGGTACGTCGAGCTTATAATCATGTGTCACGCCGTTTTTGCTGCAATGGCTTGTAGGGTCAGAGGTGGTCCAGCTTAAAAAGATACAAAATACAGACGTTTGTGAGTGGGGCCCTGGCCTAGTCTTCAGCTACATTGCGATGTAGGACGTTCCAACCGGGAAGTTTGCTGTCTGTAACCATACGATCAGCTTGTGCCCAGCGATTGTTCGAGCTCAGTACATGTGCTCGACAGTGCCGTTATTTGAGAAGCATTTTTATTAATCTTAAACATGACTGAATTACTGAGAGACTGCGTCTCAACGACTAATGACTTGGGATACCTAACTGAATACTGATTTATTAACTAAATGCAAAACAATTACCTGGCAGCCATTATAATTTTCAACAGGCTGGGTCGACTCCTCATTAAGTCGAAGGAGTCAATGCGTAATAGGACAATACAAACAAAAATATGCCTTAGAATTCTTTTTGCACCCCCGAAATGATGTGGTTTTGAAGGTAAGATACACAACACAGTGTTCTTGATTTAGAAAGTGCCTCAGCTGTACAAACGCATAAGCAGTAAGGGCACTTGCCAAGCCTATTCTCCTCAGCTCTGTCCAGGTTAAGCCGAAGTTAGAGTATAGAAGTACACGCTCACTGACAGAATGAGAAAGGCAGGGAGAAGTCTCCGTTGTTCCGCCACCAGCCAGCCTGCTACCTTCGATGACGTTTCAGCGTCTCATGAGCCTCGAGTGAGCACGTCCGTTCCAAAGCGGGGTGAAAAGCACAAGCATGTGCTGGAGGACGCCCAGCCATTCTCTTTTTGTCATCGGCTATACTACATATTTTTAGTACGACATATTTTTAAGTGAGAAAAAGTATTGCAAATATGCAGTCCACCTTTGACCATAATACAAAATTCTGATAAAGATAACAACAGTGGATGCCTATTGCCATCCACCATTTTCCAAACAAGTGCTCCCACCTATCGGAACATCTACACATGTGGCGCGCAAGTGGGTTCAGGACTGAGAGGCTAGAAAACGAAGCGCTCACAAGGCTTGTCTGGCCCTTCAACCATGCGGGTACATTCGTCGCAAATCCCTGATTTCTAGCCAAATTTTTTAGAATGAGCAAATCTTGTCCACGCCCGAGGTAGATCACTGATTTGTGATTCCCCCATATTGTGCGAATCCTCCTTCAAACTGCGGTACAACCTGCAAATGAACTCTGTTGTGCTGCGGCACGCGTCCATGCTGCCTGCTTCAGAGGAAAACCACTGCTCGTGTTGAAGACGACATCCCACAACGTACAGGCAACAACGTTTAACGAACTAAAATAAAATTGATATCATTCAATAGACACAGATAGGCTCACAAAGTGTCGACATCATGATTGTTGTTGTTGGTTTTACTCTTGCATACAAACAAAAGTGACCTCCTCTTTTCTCCGATGTACAGTAAAACCCCTTATCTTCATGACCCCTATTTCTTCTCGAATCGGTCACAGAGGACATAATCACGGCCACTGAATTTCGCAAAATTAAAGGCTGCGAAAATTAAGGACTCGCCAACATTAAGGGGTTTACAGTACTTCCGTGTGTCACATGATGTTAACATTTCAAGGAGGCTGAAGGTATTGGTTTAAGAAAAAATGGCCAATGCAAAAAAAAAAACGCCCTTCTCCAGGTTAGGCACGCGAGGTTCTTTTGCACTCCCTATAAGGTGGCAGATTTGTTTCGGCAGAGCTTTTGGTAAAACGGAGTCTCAAAACTAGCTATACTTGGCGTCAACTATTTTTGTGCTGCATTGTAAAGGCTAGAGTAGCTTCGCAACAGTGCTTCAGCCCAGCACTGTTGCGAGAGCATGTGGTTTAGTGTTGCATCCCATTTGCATGGTCTAGAGAAACTAGCGCTGACAGAGTTGGAGCACTCCGGAATAATAACACGCCGCTGTGCATTTCTTAAGAGTGGATTCGAGCCAGGCACGTAGCCAGGGGGTGGGGGAGGGGGCTTGGGGCCCGGACCCCCCCCCCCCCTCGAAACAAAATCCTGGCTACGTGCCTGATTCAAACAAAGGTAAAAACAATATGTGTACTTACGGCGGCCATACTTGCCATACTTGCCTTTCCAAAGCATGATCACTTGTGCCTCGGTAGCATCGTCCAGTAAGAAGCACCAGCAACACGCCCATGAGACGCCGCCGACTCCTGGATTGAATGACGACCCGCCTCAGGTCTTGGAAGAAGATCCTGGAACACTGCTTTATGCCAGATGTTGTATCTGGCGGGGCAGGGGCTAAAAGTAGAAATTAACAAATTTATCTGAAGCGATACATTCTAGCATAAACTCTAGGATAGCAGGACTTTTAGGTCAGTGATGCGGTTTTATTAAACGCAAATGGCTGGAGCCTAAAAATTTAATTTGCGACCTACAATATTTACAGGCTCAACCAACTCTGAATAAGTGGAACACTTGACATTAAAGATTGGTCTCACCATGACTGTCTACAAACATCCATATAATAATTTCCATGAACCTATGTATTTCAAGAAAATACTTGGCGCGAGCTGTTTAGAAAACCATAACACTTTTTAACACTAATAGAGAGCCTGTAGTGTGCCACAAATTAAGCAGTTTTCACTTCATTATGAAGAGGGATTACACATCTGTGAACCTTAAAACTAGGCCTGCACTGAATTGCTTTCTTAAGTTGAATGTGCTATGCTCTGTTCACTATATAAATTTTTGCAGAGCTGACAAAGTGCAAGTTACTGTTTTTTTATACTTCACATCTCCCGACTGCTGGGCGTGAAAAGTACATAAGATTGCTGACACCAACGTAACACAATGATTATTTTAAGATATTGTTTGGGTATAGCAAGAGCGATGCCATCTGCGGGAAGTTATTTGTGTGACACCGTCAAAACTACATCTGCGGGCTTCACATGGTTCACATGTTAATCATGTCTGAAGACTCTTTTTTGTAATTGGAACTCCATCCAACCCAAGATTTGAATATGCCTTTTGCATTTTAGGCTTAGTAGTGCTTTTGCTGTTTCACTTAAGGAATAGGTAAGAAGAATGCTTATTTCGAGTGGCATACCTAACACCTGGTGGCACGAGGACTCCCTGTCGCGACGCTAATCAAAAGTCACTGGCAGGGAGATGCTGCGATGCTCTTGTTGCTGGGATTACCTCCCCCATGGTCCTGGCCAGACCACAGAAGAAGATTGAGTCCAAGTTTGTGGCCACTAGGATCTCGAGATCTTGAGGCACCCAGGTAGCTGAAAATAAAAACAAATCACACTCAAGTACTTGGCAGAGATACATTACAATGAATAGCATATTCTTGAGTGATCAGCATATAGATCCTTTTATTTTTATACTTTGTACTTGTACTTATAAAAAAAACTGCTCCTTCACTGCCACAGCCATAGTCTCCCCTGAGGACAAGGCCATGTAGGCATTGAAATGATGGGTACCTAATTAAGGCAAATGATTAAACGCGTTTGTTTAACCCTCTTTTGCGCCAACCTGAGAGATTTCTGTCGAATATTCACATTCAACTGTAAAGACTATAAAACACTACTACTGCAATGGTAAGACTTTCCTACCCTCATGCTCAACGAGTGTCGAGTGGGGATACAACTCCAGTTCATACACTCACTGAGCATGAGGATATAGTGTGCCAGCAGAGGGCAGGTGTCTGCATAGAAAGATTTTACTTGGCGCACGAAGAGGCTAACCAATAAAAATGGGTACTACTCTAAGCAAAATGTCAACAAAGCGCCGATCTCGACTTGGCATTAACAGTGGCACACAGTATCTATTTTATTGACTAAAGGGTACTCAATCATTATTTCCAGCTACCTAATCAAACTAAATATTCTTCCCAGCTTGCTTTTTAGGAAAATCTCTAAATTTACAAAAACTATTAAGACAACTGCTAAAAAAATGGCAAAACCAACAATCGAATTTGCCTGCTCTCCGGTGGCACGCCATCTATGGCAGGCAGACCTGCAGAATGAGCAAGCAGTCTAAAAAACAGGGTATGTCCTATGTATAATTTTTTTCGTGCTGCAGAGCAAGTGCTGGAAGGAGGTTTTACGACATTCATTTTTCACAACCCAAGTTTTTGCAATCAGTTGAGAACAAGTTCGAGCAGTGAACTTGTCTTCGCCACTGGCATAACGTTTTAGTGTCGCCCATCGAGACTCAAACAAATTTGTAAATAAAAAGAAGACCAACCTTCATAAAAAAATCTGTAACTTTGGCAAACAAAAGTTATCTTGAGAAACATATGTGGGGTACAGTTGTACAGCGTCTATTCGTGTGCTTAACCAACTTTGAGGCACATCGGCGACAATGAAAAGAAAACGCCCAAGTACCATTAAGGGAAAGACAGAAAAAATGCATACCTACACCAGAAAACTTTAGGACGACCACGGGCAGGAAACTCTGGTGAGGCTCTCGGAGTAACTCCCTGCAATAGCCCTGCGCAGACCACAGAACAAGGTCCGGTCAGAGCTTGCAGCCATAAAGTGCTTCATACCATAAAGTTCCAGAAGCCACTGCAATTAGAAGTAAAGTGCATTTCATTTCTCTGCAGAACGGAGAGTTTAATACCTAGCATGCATTCATTAGGTGATACTGTCATGAATGCGTCGACTTTTCAATGCAGCACTATATCACCAAATTGTTAACCGTGCCGGGCAACACTAAAAACCGGAAGCATTATTCCAAAATATCTCAGCTTAAAGTTAACCACGGCAGAAGCTTCAAGCCATCCTTGCGAATTCAGTGCAGAAAGCAAGCCATGTGACCTTGTAGTTGGACGCCATGGTACGTCGAGCTTATAATCATGTGTCACGCTGTTTTTGCTGCAATGGCTTGTAGCGTCAAAAGTGGTCCAGCTTAAAGAGATACAAAGTATAGACGTTTGTGAGTGGGGCCCTGGCCAAGTCTTAAGCTACATTGCGAGGTAGGTACTCAGACGTTCAAACCGGGATGTTTGCTGCCTGTAACCACGCGACCAGCTTGTGCCCAGCTATTGTTCGAGTTGAGTATATGACCTTGACAGTGCCGTTATTTGACAAGCAGTTTTACAAATGTTAAAAATGACTGACTTACAGAGAGACTGCGTCTCAACGACTAACGACTTGGGATACCTAACTGAATACTGATATATTAACTAAATGCAAAACAATTATCGGGCAGGCATTATATTTTTCAACAGGCTGGGTCGACTCCTCATTTAGTCGAAGGAGTCTATGCGTAATAGGACAATACAAACAAAAATATTCCTTAGAATTCGTTTTGCACCCCCAAATGATGTGTTTTTGAAGGCAATATACACAAGGTACTTGATTTAGAAAGTGCCTCAGCTGTACAAATGCATATGCACTAAGGGCACTTGCCAAGCCTATTCTCCTCAGCTCTATCCAGGTTAAGCCAAGTTAGAGTATAGAAGTACACGCTCACTGACAGAATGAGAAAGGCAGGGAGAAGTCTCAGTTGTTCCGCCACCAGCCCGCCTGCTACCTTCGATGACGTTTCAGCGTCTTATGAGCCTCGAGTGAGCACATCCGTTCAAAGCGGGGTGAAAAGTAGAAGCGCGTGCTGGAGGACGCCCAGCCATTCTCTTTTTGTCATTGGCTATACTACATATTTTTAGTATGACATATTTTTAAGTGAGAAAAAGTATTGCAAATAAGCAGTCCACGTTTGACCATAATACAGAATTCTGATAAAGATAACAACAATGTATGCATATTGCCATCCACCATTTTCCAAATAAGTGCTCTCGCCTATCGGAACATCTACACATGTGGTGCGCGAGTGGGTTCAGGACTGAGAGGCTAGAAAACAAAGCGCTCACAAGGCTTGTCTGGCCCTTTCAACCATGCGGGTACATTCGTCAAAAATCCCTCATTTCTAGCCAAATTTTTTTAGAATGAGCAAATCTTGTCCACGCTTGAGGTAGACCACTGAATTGTGATTCCCCCATATTGTGCGAATCCTCCTTCAAACTGCGGTACAACCTGCAAATGAACTCTGTTGTGCTGCGGCACACATCCATGCTGCCTGCTTCAGAGGAAAACCACTGTTCGTGTTGAAGACGACATCCCACAACATACAGGCAACAAGGTTTAACGAACTAAAATAAAATTCATATCATTCAATAGACACAGATAGGCTCACAAAGTGATGACACCATGATTGTTGTTGTTGGTTTTACTCTTGCATACGAACAAAAATTACCTTCTCTTTTTCTCCAATGTACAGTAAAACCCCTTATCTTCATGGCCCCTATTTCTTCTCGAAGCGGTCACAGAGGACATAATCACGGCCACTAAATTACGCAAAATTAAAGGCTGCAAAAACTAAGAGCTCGCGAACATTAAGGGGTTTACAGTACTTCCGTGTGTCACATGATGTTAACATTTCAAGGAGGCTGAAGGATTGGTTTAAGAAAAAAATGGCCTATGCAAAAACAAAACGCCCTTATCCAGGTTAGGCACGCGACGTTCTTTTGTACTACTATATATAAGGTGGCAGATTTGTTTCGACAGAGCTTTTTTTAAAAATGAGTCTCACAGCTAGCTATACTCAATGTCAACAATTTTTTTTGTGCTGCATTGTAAAGGCTAGAGTAGCTTCCACAGTGCTTCAGCCCAGCACTGTTGCGAGAGCATGTGGTTTAGTGTTGCATCTCATTTGCATGGTCCAGAGAAACTAGCGCTGACAGATTTGGAGCACTCCGGAATAATAGCACGCCGCTGTGCATTTCTTAAGAGTGGATTCGAGCCAGGC